>JAQZBX010003612.1:17339-64565 GCA_029593785.1 Cabassous unicinctus | reverse complement strand
GAGTCATGGTCTTATGACCTGTTAATAATTGCAAACCTTGAAAGGGGGAACCTCTAACACTAATGGAATGGGATAATGGTGGGAGGAATATAAAGTTGGATCTGGCTGAATTTATTTATATGGACCCACTAAGCAGAAATTCTGGATTCAACACTGTGGCTCAAGGGATTAGAAAGGGCTCTAGCAGTTTGTTTGGTAGCTGACTGAAACATGGACCCAAAGATGGCCTAGCATGTCTGAGGCTGAGATGCCTGATTTACCCTGGTATACAGTAGAAGAGGGAATTCAAAGGCTTAAAGAGATTGGAATGATAGAACAGATTTACCATTTGAGACCAGCCCACCCACCACAGGAATGTACAGAGGACATACCTTTAACCAGGACTGTGAGGAATAAATTTGTAAGACTAACTCCATCTTCTCTGAAGAGCTCTGCGGTTGCTCTTCTCTGTAGACCAGATATTATAGCAGGGAGGGCTGTAATGGAATTAGAATACTTAAACATTATGGGGATGATTGGATTTTGATCCCATAAAAGTCAACTCTTGGCAGTTAATCACCAAAGACAAGATAGGCGTGACTACCACAATGAAAAGCAGATTCAAAGCAGCACTCAAAATATTCTGAGTTGCATAGAGTTATGGCATTGGCTAATACATCATGGGGTAACTAGAAGTGAAATAGATGGGCAATCTACTAAATTTCTTCTGGATCTGTATAAACTGAAGAGCTCTAGGTTGAGTGAACAAAACCCTAACTCAAATTACAAATGTAGAGAATCATGACCCCTTAATCAATTCCCAGACTTGAGACAGTTTACAGACCAAGAGCCCCTTGAATAAGGAGAAGGCCAGATCCCGTTGAGGAAAGATCCTGTTAAAATGTCAAAAATTTATACTGTTAATCTTCCTCCCACCTTTCCCCAAAGAGACCTTCAGCCTTTTACCAGAGTAACTGTGCATTGGGGAAAAGGAAATGATCAGACATTTCGGGGATTATGAGATACTGGCTCAGAAGTGACATTAATTCCAGGAGACCCAAAATGTCACTGTGGTCCACCAGTAAAAGTAGGGGCTTATGGAGGTCAGATGATTGATCGAATTTTAGCTCTGGTGCATCTCACAGTGGGTCCAGTGGGTCCTCGGTCCCATTTTATACTTATTTCCCCAGTTCCAGGATGCATAATTGGAATAGACATACTCAGTAACTGGCAGAATCCCTACATTGGATCCCTGACTTGTGGAGTGAGGACTATTATAGTTGGAAAGGCCAAGCGGAAGCCATTAGAACTGCCCTTACTTAACAAAATAGTAAATCAAAAGCAATACTGGATTCCTGGAGGGATTGTAGAGATTAGTGCCATCATCAAAGCCTTGAAGGATGCAGGGGTGGTGATTCCCACCACATCCCCATTCAACTCTCCTATTTGGCCTGTGCAGAAAACAGATGGTCTTGGAGGATGACAGTAGATTATCATAAACTTAACCAGGTGGTGACTCCAATCGCAGCTGCTGTTCCAGATATGGAATCATTGCTTGAGCAAATCAACACATCCCCTGGTACCTGGTATGCAGCTGTTGATCTAGCAAATGCTTTTTTTCTCAATTGCGATTAGTAAGGACCACCAGAAACAGTTTGCTTTCAGCTGGCAAGGCCAGCAGTATACCTTCACTGTCCTGCCTCAGGGGTATATCAGCTCTCCAGCCTTATGTCATAATATTGTCTGCAGGGAACTTGATCATCTCTCCCTCCCACAAGACATCACACTGGTCCATTATATTGATGATAATCATGTTGATAGGACCTAGTCAGCAAGAAGTAGCAAAGACTCTAGACTTATCGGTAAGGCATTTGCATGAGAGAGGCTGGAAGATAAATCCAACAAAAGTACAGGGAGGGTCCTTCCACCTCAGTAAAATTTCTAGGTGTCCAGTGGTGTGGGGCATGTTCTTCATGTTCTAAAGTGAAGGATAAGCTGTTGCATCTGGCCCCTCCTACAACCTAAAAAGAGGCACAATGCTTAGTTGGTCTCTTTGGATTTTGGAGACAACACATTCTTCAGTTGGGTGTGCTACTCCAGCCCATTTACCAAGTGACCAGAAAAGCTGCTACTTTTGTGTGGGGACCAGATCAAGAGAAGGCTCTGTGACAGGTCCAGGCTGCTGTGCAGGCTGCACTACCACTTGGACCATATGATCCAGCAGATCCAATGGTACTAGAAGTCTCAATGGCAAATAGAGATGCTGTCTGGAGCCTTTGGCAGGCTCCTATAGAAGAATCACAATGCAGACCTTTAGGATTTGGGAGCAAAGCGCTGCCATCCTCTGCAGAATAACTACTCTCTTTTTGAGAAACAGCTTTTGGCCTGCTGTTGGGCCTTAGTAGAGACTGAAAGCTTAACCATGGGCCATCAAGTTACCATGAGACCTCAGTTGCCTATCATGAGCTGGGTAATGTCTGACCCACCAAACCATAAAGTTGGGCATGTACAGCAGCACTCCATAATAAAGTGGAAGTGGTATATACGAGATAGGGCTCGAGCGGGTCCTGAAGGCGCAAGTCATTTACATGAGGAAGTAGCCCAAATGTCCATGGTCACCACCCCTGCCATGTTACCTTCTCTTTCCCAGTCCACAGCTTTGGCCTCTTGGGGAGTCCCTTACAATCAATTCACTGAGGATGAGAAAACTAGGGCCTAGTTTACAGATGGTTCTGCACAATATGCAGGTAGCACCCAAAAGTGGACAGCTGCAGCACTGCAGCCCTTTTCTGGTACATCCCTGAAAGATAGTGGTGAGGGCAAATCCTCCCAGAGGGCAGAACTTCAAGCAGTGCACCTGGCTGTTCATTTTGCTTGAAAGAAGAAATAGCCAGAGGTGTGTTTGTACACTGACTCATGGGCTGTTGCCAATGGTTTGGCTGGATGGTCAGGGACTTGGAAGGATAGTGATTAGAAAATTGGTGACAAAGAGGTGTAGGGAACAGCTATGTGGATAGACCTTTCTAAGTGTGCAAAGAGCATGAACATATTTGTATCCCACATGAATGCTCACCAGAGTGTGAGTTCAGCAGAGGAAGATTTTAATAATTAAGTGGGTAAGATGACCTGTTCTGTGGCTAATGCTCAGCCTCTTTCCCCAGCCACTCCTGTCATTGCCTAATGGGCTCATGAACAAAGTGGCTATGGAGGTATGAATGGAGGTTATGCATGGGCTCAGCAAAATGGACTTCCCCTCACCAAAGCTGACTTGGCTACAACCACTGCTAAATGCCCAATTTGCTAGCAGCATAGACCCACACTCAGACCCAGATATGGCACCATTCCTTGAGGTGACCAGCCTGTTACCTGGTGGCAGGTTGACTACATTGGACCACTTCCACCATGGAAGGGGCAGCAATTTGTTTTAAATGGAATAGACACATACTCCGGATATGGGTTTGCATTTCCTGCACTCAATGCTTCTTAAAAAACTACCATCCGTGGACTTACCAAATATCTTATCTACTGCCATGGCACTCCACACAGCATTGCTTCTGATCAAGGAACCCATTTCACAAGCAAATGATGTGCAGGAATGGGCACATGCCCATGGAATTCACTCGTCTTACCATATTCCCCATCACCCTGAAGCAGCTGGATTAATAGAACAGTGGAATGGCCTTTTGAAGACTCAATTATGGTGCCAACTAGGTGGCAATACCTTGCAGGGCTGGAACAATGTTCTCCAGGAGGCTGTGCATGCTCTAAATCAGCGTCCACTCTATGGTGCTCTTTCTCCCATAACCAGGATTCAAGGGTCCAGAAATCAAGGGGTGGAAATGGGAGTGGCACCACTCACTATTACCTTTAGTGACCCACTAGGAAAATTTTTCTTCCTGTCCCTGCAACCTTAAGCTTTGCTGGTCTACAGGTTTTAGTCTCCAAAGGAGGAGTGCTGCCACCAGGGAACACAACAATGATTCCATTGAACTGGAAGTTAAGACTGGCACCTGGCCACTTTGGGCTCCTCATGTCTCTGAATCAACAGGCAAAGAAGGGAATTACTGTACTGGCTGGGGTGATTCATCCTGGCTATCAAGGGGAAATAGGACTGCATCTACATACTGGGGGTAAAGGAAAGTTTGCCTGGAATACAGGAGATCCTCTAGGGAATCTCCTAGTACTGCCATGCCCCGTGATTAAAGTCAATGGAAAATTCCAACAACCCAATCCAAGCAGGACTAACAATGACCCAGAATCTTCAGGAATGAAAGTGTAGGTCACCCCACCAGGCAAAGAACCATGGCTAGCTGAAGTGCTTGCAGAGCGTAATGGGAACATGGAATGGGTAGTGGAAGAAGATAGTGATAAATATTAACTTCAACTACATGACCAGTTACAGAAATGAGGGCTATAATAGTCATGAATCTTTCTTCCTTGTTTCGTTATGAGTATGATTGTATACATACACAAAATGAATTTGTTTTCTTCCCCAACCTTTCCCCTATCATATGAAAAGTTGTATTAGTTTCATGTCATAGTATTTAAAGATGTCAACTTTAAGAGTGAATATTACCCAAGGACTTGTACCCTATTCTGTAGAGAATTAATGCATTTCTGGTTGTACGCAGGAAAGTTGAACATTCTTAGGTGGAAATATATATGTACGCATGTCTGTTATTGTTTTTACTTAGAGACTAAGTATGGTTTAAGGTAATGTGTATGGTTGCCGAGTTGACAAGGGGTGGACTGTGATGATTAGGTTAATGTGTCAACTCAGCCAGGTAATTGTGCCCAGTTGTTTGGTCAAGAAAGCACTGGGATAATTTTAATACAAGGACATTTATGGACTTTAGTTACCAGTGAGTTTACTGCATAGATAGCTGATTACATCTACATCAATCAGGGAGATTGCCATCAGCACTGAGTGATGCTTTATGCAATCAGTTGAATACCTTAAAAGAGGAAGTGATTTCAGCATTCAGAGAGAATTTTCCAGCTTGTCTTTGGACAGCCAGCATCTCCTGGAATCTCATCAAGGACCTTCATTGGACTTTCATCAGAGCCCCTGGTTTGCAGCCTGCCTGTGGAACCTGGACTTGTGCATCCCCACGGTCACGTGAGAGACTCTTATGAAATCTCATACTATTGACAAATATCTCCTATTGATTCTGTTTCCCTAGAGAACCCTGACTAATACACTAATCAAAAGCCATGGCCAATGATTGGTCATACACACCCCTTTTCTGGGAAAGAGGATTTTTCCATCCTTTTCTGTCACTAGCCACTAGCAAAGGACTGGACCTCATGGTGTCTTGCCATGAGACTGGGTGATGGGCACTGCTATCCACCACATGGATAGAGCAATTTACAGTTGTTTACCATAATTTAGCAGCCTCTTCCTCCTGCTCTTCCCTGGAAGCTATTCAGTGTTCTTTTGGCTTCAAGAGTTTCAAAATAGTTGTTTCAGACATTTTCTGCCTGTTTAATAGCTGTTTTGTTGGAAGGACTGTCTTGGAGCTTCCTACTCCACCATCTTCCCCAGAAGTCCCCTCACAAAGAATTTGTTCTTTTACCTTTTAAAAAGTGCTAGAAATAGATTTATTTAATATGTTATGACTTGCATGGAAAGTGTTGTTAAATTAAATAGGATTTTCTAACTTTCTGTTGGTTACATTTGTATGGGTAAAATGCTATTAATGTAAACATTTTGAAAATTATATAAAGTTCCTAGAGATTTTTCAATGTCCTCACTGAACCTGAGATGTCCTAGTACTGATCTGCCTGATATTAGCCAACAGTAATATTATTAGTCATAATTTCAGTTATTCTTTAAAAATGTTGCATGTCTCAAAACAAAGTTCCTTTTCAAATGCATTATTTTTGTGATGAAATTTCATCAGAACTTTCACTTTTGTAAAACAATAATAAGTTAACCATGGCTATTTTGAGTCTTTTGTCATCTACAGACAATTTTTATTCTTATACTTTCCTGAAACCTCTTGCTACAGTCCAGATACTTCATCTTCAACAAAAATGAAATGTACCACTAATGCAAGGTGTTAATAATAGGGTGGTATATTGTAAAAAATACACCCTAATGTAAACTATGGACTATGGTTAATAGTACAATTATAATTTTCTTTTATCAATTGTAACAAAGGTTTCACACTAATGCAAAGTGTTAATAATAGAGGTGGATATAGGAATGCTGCATTTTTAACATAATTTTTCTGTAAATCTACAACTTTCCTAATTTAAAAAATATTTTTAAATGAATACCTCAGAAGTGCATGGAAAAGACTATACCTGGTACTCTAGGTCACAGGCTTCTAGTGATATTGCTTAAATAACTCTGAGACCATACTACTGGGCTAAGTCAAGATTCTAGAAATCTAATGAAGAAGCTAGAGATTGATAACACAAGATTGAATGGAACAAGGACTAATTACCTACAACTGAATGAACTGATAAAGAATGAATAGTTTGTTTGAATTAGTGCTAATGTTTTAATGTTCTATTTTTTAGATACAAGGATCCCTTAGTCTTTTCCCTTAAGCTATCTATAATTTATAAAACATTCATCTGCTTCTTCTTTTCTGCCTGCACCCTCCAGAATTTAGAAACTTTTATTGAATATTCTTATTTTTATGGCAAAATAATTATCTGTATAGGTTCAATCTGAATCTGTCCCCCTTGTTAACAAGACGTAATTAAAGATACTGGTTATATAACCAAGGCTTTGGCTGGAATGTCATGTTTGAAAATCATGCTCATTTAATCAGATGTGACCTGACATTTTTAAGGAAGTAAAGTTGACTTTATGGAGCCAATACTTACAAAACCCTCTTGCAAAACCAGCTTGGAACCTAGGTCCAGCGTTTCTAGCCTTATAGATCAGTAAAGAAAATTACTTTCTGGGCTGCAGGTAAAATCTGGTATCTAGTTCTTGGCTTGGTTTCCTAGCCTTGAGAAGCTTTTAAAAGTCCAATCTGAGGTTCCTTAGGAAAATACCAGCAAAAGCAAACTTAAAAAAAGCCTATATAGGGAAGCAGGTGTGGCTCAAGCAATTGGGCTTTCACCTACCACATAGGAGGTCCTGGGTTTGGTTCCTGGGGCCTCCTGGAGAAGGCGAGCTGGCGTGGTGGGCAGGTGTGGTGAGCTGATGCAACAAGATGATGCAACAAAAGAGACACAAAGAGGAAAGACAGTGAGAGACACAACAAACCAGGGAGCTGAGGTGGCTCAGGTGATTGAGCACCTCTCTTCCACATGGGAGGTGCCAGATTTGGTTCCTGGTGCATCCTAAAGAGAAGAGCAGCAGATACAGAGATCACACAGCAAATGGACACAGATAGCAGACAGCATCCACAAACAATGGAGGGTGGGGGTGAGGGTGGAGGAGATAAATAAATAAAATAAATCTTAAAAAAAAAAAAAAAGCCTATATGCTAAATTGCCATTCTTGCTGCACCTATGTAAATAATCAGGCCAAATCTGATAAAACCAGCCTTATTTTATTACTAAGAATAGTCTTGTTGAGCTTATCTTTGATCAAAAAGAGGTTGAATGTGGAAAAATTTTGTTTCAATGGAAAATTACAGCACACTCCTGTGGGTTATCAGATTCTGTTCCTGTTTATTGCCCGAGCTCTTTTGCACCTCCTTTGTAAACTGCAGATAACTTCATGGTTTTGTTACCTACCCATAAATTGGACCGGATCCTGTGATCTTGCATGTGTTGTCGACCCTCAATGCCAGTCAGAAAGCTTACTTGGAATCTTCTGTACACTGGGCCTCAAACTGACAAAAGAGGGTTAACACCCCAGTCCCTTGACCTAGGTAAAGCAGGGTCCACCCCTTCAAGCGCATCATCACACCTTCCCTAGCAAACGTGCCCTGGAGAGAGTAGTCATAAATACAGGTAAGGTTAGGAAACAGAGCTGTAATACCACCCTCAGTGCCTCTCAGGCCCTCTAGGCTGAGGCTGACAGCTTAGCATCGTGTTCTTCCCAAACAGACAGGCTCCAGATACCCTGACTGCCCATGAACAATGTTGCACTTATGTTAAGAGGCCTGGCACTGATGATAAATAACCTGAATATTTTAAAGGACCAAGCTCAGGTGATTCATGATATCAGTTAGGCTCAAACATCTCAATGGACAGAGGCCTTTCTTTGTAGTAAGGCAGATGCTATAACAGTTGCTAAGAGAACTTTTAGACCCTGCCTGAGAACTGCCTTCAATTATTTCTAGTGACTAAAGCACCCATTTTACTGGGCAGGTCATTAAAGTTCTAAGATTCTACAAACAAGCTGGCATTATCATTGTCACTATTACTCTTAGTCCTCTGGAAAGCTGGCGAGAACACATGGACACTAAAACTTAACTGTGTTAATTAACTAAGGAAACTGGGCTAACTTGGCCTAAATTTCTTTCACTGGCCCTTATGGCCACGAAAGCACACATTTTGTGAAATATAAACTTCTTCCCTTTGAAATTATTACTGGAGGACCTATGTCATTTGCCCTTCATCTTAACAGTGATCCCCTGCTTCCCCAGCAGGAGATAATTCAATATTGTAAATCTCCAATGACTTATGCAAAAGATTACCTCCAATAGTAAGGGACATATTTCTAGATCCGAATCTCCCTAGACTCCTCATACCCTAACATCTGGCAATTGGGTATACGGGAAGTGACATCAACACAAAACAACCCTTGAGCTATGCTGGAAGGGACCTAACCAGGTACTCTTAACTTCTGACACTGCAGTACAACCAGAAGAGATTGAAAGTTGGGTTCACATCTCACAATTTAAAAAGGCTCTCCTTTCCAATGATTGTACCTGAAACCAAACTGGGAACCTGCAGCTAAACTTTACTAGGACAAGAAGTACAAGGCTTCATGAGGTGGAGAGCTTCTGTCCAAGATCACGGAACAAGACCCCACAAACTCTCCTACGTTTCTGTTACATTCCTCATCATATACCTTATAATTACTGTTGCATTTTTATGGTTTCTACACCCCTTTGGCACACCTTTTCCATTTTGCTTAGAAAATGTTACCACAAAAGATGTTTAAACTGTTCCTGTTTGCCTCTTCCTTCCTCTTTGCTGTGGCCTGGAAAGACAATACTATCATACCATGGCAAAGGGTGGGAATCTAACTGACTGCTTGATTTTCCAGCAAAACTTTTGATCTGTTCATGATGCAGGGGATCCTGTCATCCTGCCAGTGACCAATTTTTAGGGATTCCAAGTGCCATAGTATCTTGGAATCCAGCTAGTGAAATTGCCCATACATATAGGATTAGGCTGTTACAGTCTTTGTCACCTGCACATTTCTTCCCCTTTGTATTTGGGTCTTTAATGATGTACAACACAATGTAAAACAAACCAAAGAGACTGGTTTTTATGGCTAGGTGTTACTCATTGTGTCATCTTAAAGCAGTGGGCTAGAAGGAGAGGCTGTTTTCCAAGGAGAAAAGAGGTAGTTAGTGCTAGAACTCAAGTGTGACCTGTTTTCTCCCCCATTTAATGTGCTGGGAAGGGGCCAATGATTTCTTAAACTGATAACTGTTTCGTAGAGCATGGGACTCTAAAACCCTGGGTAGAAGAGAGCTGTGGTCCAAACCAAGCCAAAAGAAACAGGCTCGGGTAGGGAAGCATGGTGACTGCCTAGCAGAAGAGGCAAACTCATAGGCCCACATAGAAAAGGACATTCTTTGTACCTTAGAGACATTGCAGAACCAGTGTAACACTAAAAGACTCAGTTTAAAAGGGGAAAAAATAAGCAAAACCCTGGAAGAACATTTCAATTGCACTGAACATGGATTTAGCCATGTTCAGTTTACGCTTGGGGTGAGGGATAGACATGTAATCCAGCCCCAAAGCAGCTCTGAGTCGGGCTTTCCTACCCCTTCTCCCTGATTCTACTTGGCAGCCAGGCCAGGTCTGGGCTGAGGATGTACAGACCCCAGAATGACAAAGGCAGTCTCTGGTGGGCCGAGGGGGGAAGCACACTTCTCAAAATGCAAATACATTTACTATAGAAGGAACAGCCAGGACTGTTCTGGTGGCACTTGCCCAAGTCTTCCCCACTTTCTCCCTAGCTCAGAGTCTAGGCCCAAAGAGACTGGCAAGCACAGTCTCCATACCTGACCTTCCTCCCCCAAAAGAAAATCCAGAAGTGTGTGCCTTCTCTTTGCCCACAGGTAGGCTCTGCAGGGTTTCCTGGGGGGTAGGGGTGGGGGGAGGACGTTCTATGGCAGGGCCCAGGTAGAGCGTGGTCTCAGCTGGCTCCTGCCCAAGACATGAGGTCTTCCAAAGCATTGTCCTGGTCATTGTTGTGTAATACAAAACTTCCTTAATGTCTTTCAGCTCAAAGCCCATTTCCTTAAATTTACTCATTAACTGAGGAAACTCCATCTTTTCCTCTAACACTGGTGCATTTCCAGAGCCTCTTCCACTAAAAGAGGGTTGAAGCCCTTCTCACAGAGCTGTCCATGCGCAAATAGTCTAGAATCTGCTCAATATTCTCTCCTTTCTTCTTGGCTGTCAGGACACACTCATATGACCAGTCTTCACACACTGCCGCTCAATGGGGGAAAGCATCTGCAGTTCAGAATAGGCTTGGGGACATCTGGGAGTGTTTTGTGACATTGAGAAATTAGGACGGGGTAACTATGGGACCTGTATTTGGAGGTTATGATTCTTCTGTGCATACAGACAAAACCTAGAGGGAAGGCTCTGGGAGGAGAGAGACAAGTTTGGCACCTCTGTGCCACTGTCCAAGTTCAAAGCTGAAAGCCAAAGAGTATGATGCCCATTGAGCTCACTGGTTCTTCTCTGGCTGGATGGCTTTAGGGGATTCTGGAACGTGCCATTGCAAAAGCAGGATGTGCTATGGACAGTGCTCATTTCCCTGGCTGTCTTATGATTACTGTCATCAGAATCAAGTTGGGGGAGGGACAGAGATATGATATTGCTTGCCATGGGGATGGGGGGAAGGGACACTTTGGAAGATAGTGACATCTTTTCACAGTTGCCCAATTGTGGTAAGGTTATAAAGCCACTGGGTTTATGAAGAGGCTTGACATCTAGAATTGTTTGCTCCAAGGATGCCAGGACCTCTTCAGCTAGTAAAACAGAACCAGAGCCTCTTCTGGGCAAGTTATTGTCAAAATCTGAACCATAATGTGTCCAGTGGTTCCTAGAAGAATGTTTTTTAGCCCTTCCTTCTCATCAATAGATTTTATTTTTTAATATATTTATTATTTATTTTTAAAAGATACTTAGATTACATAAAATGTTACATAATCATCAATAGTTTTTAGCTCTAGATTATCAAATGGGTCCTCTTCACATTCAAAGTAAGCAGAGATGAAATGTGCCTTTGTGTGGGTGGACTGAGAACTTTCTGTTTTGTAGCACTGCTGCTGACCCGAGTTGGGGTGAGGATGCTATTGTGCTGTAAGCTGGCAAGGATGGGATTGATCGGCAGTGGCATTGTGGATGCACTGTGAGTCTTGGAATATATTGCCCTCTGGGCTACTCTTAGAATTCACTTGAGCATCTGCTTCCTCAGCCATGCGTTTGGCTTCCCACTGGGCTTCTTGTATTTTCTTAATATCTTTGGCCCATTTGATGGCTTCCTTTTCCAAGGAGAAGTCATACTGTACTTCTTTGATAACTTGCAATCAGGCAAAGAGAAGCCAATGGGTAGACCAACTTTAGCTGGTTGGCTTTTTTTTTTTTTTTTTTTTCGGCTTTTTAAAAAACTTTTTAAATTTTATTTTTAAAAAAGCTTTAGATTACGTCAATGTTACGTCAAAAATATAGAATGGCATGAGTGTAGCTCAGTGGTCTGAGCACCTGCTTCCCATGAACAAGGTCCCAGGTTCAATCCCCAGTACCTCCCCCCAAACCCCCCCAAAAATATATAGGGGATTCCCATATACCCCACACCCTACCCTTCCTACACTTTCCTACATTAACAACATCTTTCATTAGTGTGGTACATTTGTTACAATTGAACACATATTGAAGCATTGCTACTAACCATGGACTATAGTTGACATTATACTTTACACTTTGCCCTGCACAATTTAATCTTGACAAAATGTATAATGGCCTGTATCCACCATTGCAGTGTCATGCAGGACAATTCCAATGTCGCAAAAATGCCCCCATGTTAAACCTATTCTTTCCTCTCCCTCCCCTCAGAACATCTTGTGGCCACTGCCTTTATATCAGTGATACAAGTTCTTCCATTGTTAGAATAATAATAAGTCTATAATAGAATAATAATATCTATTAATAATAATGTCTATTATTATTTAGTCCATTGTTCATTCCCAGTCTTGAGGATTTTGGGATGGTGATGCTTACTTTGTTTCTCATTGAGAAGGGGCTTAGATCCCATAGGGCAGATGGATAGAACTGTCTTGCTTGCCATTGTAGATACTCTGTTTTTTGGGATGTGTGTTGTCTATTATCATCTTTTTGTTAGTTGTCCTGGGTGATTCCAATGAACTGGAGAGTAGGTGTTGCAACTCTACTGAAATTCAGGGCTAAACTGGCATATGAACAGACTGAAGATTTGTCTCTGGGACATATATTTAACAAATATAGTGCTAATTATAGGTTCAAATAAAAGAGGCAGAAGAGCCATGTGTAGGGAAATTATAAATGAGTCTAACTTTGTTATACTGGGGAGCATACATTCCAAAGTAAGGCCCACTGACGGGGTATCAAATTCCTGAGATTGTCTGCCTTGCCTATAGTGTCTAGATGTCTCTAGAGCCCTCAGGAGCCCCACTGTTTGAGACACTGTTTACTGTGGCAGTCAGTGAGATCCTCCTGAGATGTGTAAAAGCATAACTTCTGGAATGACCTCCTGACTCACTTTGAAATCTTTTAGACATAAAAACTCATTTGTATTTAATATTTCTCCCTTTTGGTTAAGGTCTTTTTTCAGATGCATCACTAGTCAGCGCTTGGTAATAATCCCTTGGTGCCAGGGAGGTTCATCCCAGGGAGTCATGTACCACATTGGGGCGGGGGGTAGATAGTGAGTTTATATACTGAGTTTGGCTTAGAGAGAGGCCACATTTGAGCAACAAGGAGACTTTCAGGAGGTAACTCAGGCAATATATAATACTAGGCTATGTTTCAATTTCACAAGAAAAGGTTCATAAATGCAATCATCAATATCAAGAGCCTGGTGTAATGGTCTGTCTTCCTTTGCTAGGCACTGGCCATGTACTTGGGGGATTCTTGCCACTCTATTAGAGAATGTAGCAAGACTCCTAGCTGGTGTTTTGAATTTGTCTCCTATCTTAAATAAGAAATCATCAAGGAAACTGAAAAGTCCCTGGAAGACCTGATACCAGAGTTCTAGAATGATAATTACATAGTTTGAATGACTTAACATGAAAAACTGCACCCAACTTCTTAGAAGCCATTTAGAACTTGAACTGCCACTGCTACCACCATCTCAGAAGCTGAAAGGTGCTGGAGCCAGCCAGCATCCCTGGCTTGGTCCTTGCTGAACTCTAACAACCCCTAGGGAGAGCAAACACTACCACCTCCAACTCTGCCCACCTCAGGACAGGTAATCACCTTAACTACCACCAGTACCACAGCTGCCATGTTGAAACCCCCATGCCTTATTTTAATCTCAGAAACATTGTAAACTGATCAGGTCTTTTCCCTAATGGCCATATTCATTATGCACTAGCACAGGATTGGCCCAGAGATTACACTAACTATAATACCACTTGTTCTCAGATCATCAATCCAAGAGACTTAAAGGGATAGCTCCTCTTATGTATAATACTCTGTTTAAAAATGACATTTTGACCCCTTTTAGATATGTGCTATTGTGACAATTCCATTACCAATGCATGATTAGAAACAGCCAACTTGAGCATTCCCTGAACAGATAATCAAACCCTTACTGGTGTTCTAGGTTCACTTTTGGGTTATGTTTTTCATTTATGGAAAGGTTGAGACTATGACTTACACTGTCCATATGCCTGGGCATTTCAATGTATAGATGATTGGTATATGTCAGGCCTCTTAGTAGTTCCATTTGAAATTTATAACAAATCTGAAGCTTCACACTGGGCTCCTCACTTAATTTACAAACATCTAGCCAAATGTGAGCTGCCCAGGGGGTGTCAATGACACTGGTTGGGCGTCTTTCATTGGACTCTTATCTCCTTGGTTAGGAGTTAACATAAATGGAAATATGATCAGAAACTTATCTATAACAGAAGGAGAAATTGCTGAGTCCACTGCAAAAGCTATTGCTGCCCAACAAAAATCTTTAGATTCACTAGCTAGAATTTTTTAGATAATAGAGTTGCACTTGACTACTTGCTGGCTGAGCAAGGAAGAGTTTGTACTGTTTTCAATACCATCTGCTGCACCTGGATAAACACTGCTGGGAAAGCCAAAATAAAGTTGCATGAAATAGTCAAACAAGTCACATGGCTTAAACAAGTGCGTCCTTCCTTGGAATTGTTCTTTGATCTCTTTGATTTCAGTTTGTTTGGGTCCTGGGGTCCCTGGCTCTGAAGTATAGTCCAAATATTGGGCATTTTATTACTCATAGTAATCATAATAGTCTTCCTGATGTGCTATAACCTCTCTAAAGTTTTAAAATGGTTGTACCCAGTCATTTTGCCAACTTTTCTCCTGGAAACTTATAACCTAGAGTTAATCACCTATAAGAGCTGTCTAGAGCCAGTAGATGGTAACGAAGAGTGATGCTAATGCCTTAAATTTTTATTTCAGTCCTCAGGTTGTCCAAGGGCTGGATCAAAAGGGGGAAAATGATTTTAAAAAATCTAGTAGGCCCAACATGGGGGCACCCATGCTAAGCTTCACATCAACAAAACCAAAACATAAGCTCATTTCTATTTCCTGTAAATGTCCAGTATATTAGGCAGAGTTCTCTAGGCAAACAGAACTGACAGAAGATCATATACATATGATCTAAATATTATGAGATTTTTATAAGAATTGTCTCATGTGACTGTGGGAATGGACAGTCCAAATTCCATAGGGGAGGCCAAAAGCTGGGAACTCCAAGGAAGGTTTTTGATGAATTCCCCAGGATAAGCTGGCTGGCTGAAATAGAGATGGAAATTCTTCTTCTGACTGCTGAAATCATTACTTCTTCTTTTAATGCCTTTAACTGATTGGATGAGACATCTCTCATTGCTGAAGGTAATCTTCTAAGTAGATTGTAGTTGCAATCAACTTACTGATTATATAAGTACATGAAATATCCTTACAATAACAATTAGGCCAGTGCATGCTTGATCAAACAACTGGACACCATAACCTGGCCAATTTGACACGTGAACTTGTAACCTTCACAGTCCACCCCTTGTCAATTTGGCATCCCTTCACATCTTCTTAAGCCATATTTAATCTCTAAATAAAAAAAATTAACATTCAATTTTCATCTAATAATACTCAACTGTCCTGCATACAACAAGATATGCACTAACTTTCCCCAGAATAGGGTGTAAACCTTTGGGTAATATTCACTCTTAAACTTGATGTCCTAAACTTAAATACTGCTATGTGAAGTTAATACAATTTATGTAATATGATAAGGGGATAAGATAGGGAAAATATGTTTGATTTATGTATATATGCAAACATGCTTATAACAAAACAAGGAAGATATAGTCATAACCGTTACTGTCCTAATTTCTGTAAATGGTCATGTGGTTGTAGCTTGTATTTATAACTACCTTCTCCCACTACCCATTCCATATTCCCTTTACCCTCAGTAAGCATCTCAGATGGCCAGAGTTCTTTGCCTGGTTGGGTGACCCCAACCTTCATTCCTGAAGTTTCTTGGACATGCTAGTCCTACCTGGATTAGGTTATTGCAGCTCTCCATTGGCTTTAATCACAGAGCATGGTAGTACTAAGAGATGCCCTAGGGGATCTCCTGTATTCCAGGCAAACTTCATTATATAGGTGCAATCCTATTTCCCCTTGATAGTCAGGATCAATCACCCCAGCCAGTACAGTAATTCCCTTCTTTGCCTGTTGATTCAGAGACATGGGGAGCCCAAAGTGGCCAGGTGCCAGTCTTAACTTCCAGTTCAATGGAATCATTGCTGTGTCTCCTGATGGAAGCACTCCTTCTTCTGGAACTAAGAACTATAGATCAGCAGAGCTTGAGGTTGCAAAGACAGAAAGTGTAAGTTTTTCTAGTGGATCACTAGGGATAATAATGACTGGTGCCACTCCCATTTCCACCCCTTGATTCCTGGACCCATGAATCCTGGCTGTGGGGGAAAATTGTACTATGGAATGGACACTGATTTAGAGTGCATACCATCTCCTAGAGAACACTGACACAGCACTTCAAGGTATTGCCACATAGTTGACACTGTAATTGAATCTTTAAAAGGCTATTCTGCCATTCTATCAATTCAGCTGCTTCAGTATAATGAGGAACATGGTAAGACCAATGAATTATATGAGCATGTGCCCATTGCCGCATTTCATTTTCTGTGAAGTGGGTTCTTTGATCAAAAGCAAAATTGTGTGGAATACTATGATGGTGGACAAGGCATTTTGTAAGCCTTGTTGGAAGCAGGGAAGGCAAACCCATATCCAGAGTATGTATCAATTCCAGTTAGGAAAAATCACTGGCCCTTACATGATAGAAGTGGTCCAATGTAATCAACCTGCCACCAGGTATCAGGCTGATCACCTCGGGAATGGGGCCGTATCAGGGACTGAGTATTGGTCTCTGCTGCTGGAAGATTGGGCGCTTAACAGCAGCTGTAGCCAGGTCAGCTTTGGTGACTGGAAGTCCATGTTGCTGAGCCCATGCATCACGTCCATCCCTACCACGATGGCCACTTTGTTTATAAGCCCATTGGGTAATGACAGGAGTGTCTGGGGGAAAAAAACTGACTGGTATCCACAGAATGGGTCATCTTATCCACTTAATTATTAAAATTGTCCTCTGCTGAAGTCACTCCCTGGTGAACATTCATGTGGGATACAAATAGCTTCATGTATTTTGACAACTTAGAAAGGTCTATCCACATACGCTTCCCCAGAACTTTTTGTCAGCAATTTTCCAGTCATTTTTCCTTCCAAGTCCCTGAGTATCCAGCCAAACCATTGGTGACAGCCCATGAATCCATGTACAAATGCACCTCCGGCTACATTTCCTTCCAAGCAAAATGAACAAACAGGTACTCTGCTTGAAATTCCACCCCCTAGGAGGATTTCCTTTCACCAGTCTTTCAAAGATGTCCCAGGAAGGGGCTGTATGTAGTGCTTCACCTTTCCACTTTCAGGCGGTACCTGCATATCATGCAGAACCATCTGTAAACTAAGCTTGTATTTTCTCTTCCTGAGTCAGCTGATTGTAAGGAACTCCCTAAGAAGGCATAATTGTGGCTGGGAAAGAGAAGGTAATGGGGCAGGGGTGGAGACTATGGGCATTTGGGCCACTTTCTGATGTAACTTACTTATGCCTTCAAGACCTGCTTGAGCCCTATCTCATATATACCACTTCCACTTTATGATGGCATGCTGCTGTGAACGTACAACTTAATTGCTTGGCTGGTCAGACAACACCCAATTCATGATAGGCAAGTCAGGTCTCATGGTAACTTTGACCCATGGTTAAGCATTTGGTCTCTAATAAGGTCCATTAGCAGGCCAAAAGCTGTTTTTCAAAAGGAGAATAGTTATCTGGAGAGGATGGCATGTTTTTGCTACAAAATCCTAAGGGTCTGTGTTGTCATTCTCCTATATAGGGCCTGCCAAAGGTTACAGACAGTATCTCTGTTTACCACTGACACTTCCAACACCATTGGATCATATCGCCCAAGTGGCATAGCACCTTGGATAGCAGCCTGAACCTATTGCAGAGACTCTTCTTGTTCTGGTCCCCACTCAAAACTAGCAGGTTTTCTAATCACTCGGGAAATGGGCTGAAGTAGCACACACAAATGAAGAATATGTTGTCTCCAAAATCCAAAGAGGCCAACTAGGCATTGTACCTCTTTTTTTGGTTTTAGGGGTCAGATGCAATAGCTTATCCTTCAGCTTAGAAGGGATAACATGCCCCACACCACTGGACACCTAGAAATTTTACTGAGGTGGAAGGCCCTGATTTTTTGCTGTATTTATCTCCCACCCTCTAACACATCAATGCCTTACCAGTAAGTCTAGAGTAGTTGCTACTTCTTCTTTACTAGATCCATTCAACATGCATCAATATAATGGGCCAGTATGATGTCTTGTGGGAGGAAGAGACGATCAAGTTCCCTGCAGATTAGATTATGACATAGGGCTGGAGAGTTGATAAACCTCTGAATTAGGACAGTAAAGGTGTATTGGTAGCCTTGGCAGCTAAAAGCAAACTGTTTCTGGTGGTCTTTACTAATAGCAATAGAGAAAAAAGCATTTGCCAGATTAATAGTTGCATATCGGGTACCAGGAGGTGTGTTTATTTGCTAAAGCAATAATACCACTTTTGGAAAAGCAGCTGCAATTGGAGTCATCACCTGGTTAACCTTATGGTAGACTGTCATCCTTCAAGATCCATTGTTTTCTACAAAGGACAAATAGGAGAGTTAAATGTTAAAGACTGCATTCTTCAAGTCTTTGATAGTGGCACTAATCTCTGCAATACCTTCATGAGTCCTGTTTCACTTTTGGCTTACTAATTTGCTAGGTATAGGCAGTTCTAGTGGTTTCCACTTGGCCTTTCCTACCATAATAGCCCTCACTCCACAAGTCAGAGACCCAATGTGGGGATTCTGCCAGTTGCTGAGTATGTTATGTATTTATGCATTTAGGAACTGGGGAAATGACCACAGAATGGGTCCAGGAACCCACTAGACCCACTGTGAGATGGACCTGAGCTAAATTCCATTGATTGCCTGACCTCCACAAACCCCTTCTCTGACTGGTGGACCATAGTGATGTTTTGGGTCTCTTGGAATTAATGTCACTTCTGAGTTTTGTCTAATAATCCCCCCAAATTCTGATCATTTCTTTTTCCCCAGTGCAGTTACCCTGGTAAAAAGCCATAGATCTCTTTGGAGAAGTATTTTAGTTTGCTGAAGGCTGCCAATGAAAAATACCAGAAATGGGTTGGCTTTTATAATGGGAATTTATTAGGGTAAAAGCTTTCAGTTCTAAGGCTTTGAAAATGTCCAAATAAAGGGATCATCAGAGATGCTGTCTCACCAAAGGTTGTTTGCTGGCAGAACTGGACTCCTGCCACATAGCATGGCAAAATGGCAGCCCATCTCTACCTTCCCCTCCATGCTCACTTTCTCCCTGAGCTCAGCAGTGGGCAATCAGGCACATGGAGCATCTCTACTCTCTCCTCCTGGCCTTGTTACTTCAGCTTTGACCTGCTCCACTGTTTCCATCCTCTGGCCAATCTCTCAGTCTCTCAGCTTTCCTCTGTCTTTCTGGGTTGCAGGTGATCCTGGAGTTCTCTCTCACATGGAAAGGTAAAATGGTGCTCTCTTTCTCTGTTTGTCTCTCCAGATTTTTCCTGTTTACATAAGAATCCAGCAACAGAGCTGAGACCCACCCTAGTTCATACTTCACTGAAACACTCCAATCAAAGGGCCACAACTGAATTCAGTCAAAGGGTCTCAGGTCAACAGGAATGGACCAATTTAAGAACATACTTTTCTGGGGTCCACAAAAGACTCAAACCAGCACAGGAAGGTTGGGAGGAAGATTAACAGTATACATTTTTGGCACTGTATCAGAGTCCTTCCCCCATGGGACCTGGCCTTCTCTTCATTCAAGGGGCTTTGGATCTGTAAACTGTTTCAAGTCTGGGAATTGATTAGGGGGTCATGACTCTGTTTTTGTAATTCAAGTTAGACTTTTGTTCATGTGACCTAGAACTCTTCTCCTTATACAGATCAAGTAAGAATGTTGTAGAATGTCCATCTATTTTACTTCTACTAGCTAATGTCATAGATCTCTGCAAGTCAGAGAATTTTGATAACTGCTTTGAGTCTGCTGTCCATTTTGGTAGCCATGCCCACCTTGTCTTTGGCGATTAAGTGCTGCCACTTGGTTTCTGCCAACCAGGTATCTGATGATGCCCACTGTGTTTAAGGAACCCAGTTCAGTGACAGCAGTTCCCACAGGGATATCTGACCTACAGAGATGAATGAACACAGACTTCTTCAGGGAAGATGGAGTAAGTATCATAAGTATATTCTTCACAGTCCTGGTGAAAGGTGTGTCCTCTAGACATTCCTGGGGTGGGTGAGCAAGTCTTACATGATAAATCTACTCTAACATTCCAATCTCTCTAAGCCTTTATATCCCATGATCTACATTATACCAGGGCAGTTCAGCATTTCAACCAATGTAGAGCACCTTTTGGTAAATGCTTCAACGAGCAACCTGAACAAACCCTCAGACCCTTTTCTAAGCCCTTAAGCTATGACATTGAATCCAGAATCTCTGCTTAGTGGGCTCATATCAATACATTCAACATGATTCAACTTCATATTCCTTCCACTATTATCCCACACATATTTCCCTGATTTCTGTCTATAGAAATTGGAAAAAGCATACAGTTCTTTTGGAGTGTAGCATACATTTGCATTTGTTAAACTTTGTACTTCACATTTTGGGGCCTTTTGGGATTTCATTCTAGTTATAAGTCTAAAGAAAGAGGGATGGTGGGAGCGGGTCATGAAAATTATTAGAAGTGTCTTGCAATCCAACTACCTCAGGGCATTCCATTGCAGTTTCATCTGGTAAAACAGAATGATTCTCTTCAGACAGAGGAGTGAGGGCTGTTTCCTCATGAGTGTTGGTTACAGGTTTATCAGGCACAGCAGGGTTAATCACTTCTGGTGGAGGCTGGATGGAAGATTCTTCAAGGCGGACTGGAGTGCAGAAGGCTGGTTCTTCAGGGCAGACCATTATAGGTTTATCCAGCAAAGACTCAGCAAAATCTAGGGTTTTAATGTCTCCACCACCATCATTATCAACACATGTGTCCCCATTCCAATTTTCAGGATCCCATTCCTTTCCAATCAATGCCCTTACTTTAACACTAGACACCCTGCAAGGTTGGGAATTTAATTTATGTTGTAATTCAGCCACTCACACAATGTGATTCTGGGTCCGATTTTCAGAAATCTCAAGTCTGCAACTATATGAAATAAAATTTTCTTTCATCCCTGCACAAGGCTCATCTGTCCCTTCTATTCAAACCTATACTTGGTGCTGGAGTTTGTAGGTGTATGTGCAGAGACATGAGTCTTTGGGCTGTCCATGTGCAAGCTGGGCCTGGAACCATGGTGGAGCAGCAACTCTTACTCTACAGCTCATTGGACTCACCCAGGACAACTGGCGGGGAGATGATGATGGACAATGGCCATCCCAGGGAATGGAGAGAGTCTGCAACTGCAGGCAGGATAATCCCATCCATCTTCCCCAAGGGATATAAGCCCCCTCTCAATTGGAGGTGGAGTGGACATCACCATGCCAGAGTCCTCAGGATGTGGGGAAGAGCTATGGACTAGAGTGGACTTACTGGTATTCTACTATAGACATATTGTGATTCAAGCAATGGAAATTACAACATTGAGGTGGATCCAATGGCCACTGGAGGCTCTGGGGGCAGGGAGAAGGAAAAGCAGTTGTAATATGGGGGCTTTTTCAGGACTTGGGAATTGTTCTGAGTGACATTGCAATGACAGATATAGGCCATTTTATATCATCATATAACATGCAGAACTGTGTGGGAGAGAGTGTGGTCTACAATGTGAACGATGGTCCATGCTTAATGGCAAAGTCCCAGGATGTGTTTATCAATTGCAATTAATGTGCCACACTAATGAATGATGTTTATGTGGTAGGTTGGGGGAAGTGTGGGAGGTGGGGCATATGGAAATCCCTATATTTTTTGTGTAACACTTATGTAATCTAAGTATCTTTAAAAAAAAAATAAAAAAATTAAAAGAAAAAAAAAAGGTTTTCTTTCAGGGGACACAAAAAAACTTTCATGTCCTTCATGTAGCACTTAAGTTGGGAATTTAAAGCACTATGATTATCCCTTTCTTTTACAACTGAATCCAGTGCATTTAGGAACAACCAGCCAACATCACCATACCTTTTTAAAATATATATATATATACTTTTTTTTATTTTTAAAGAAACTTAGATTACATAAATGTTACACAAAATATAGGGGATTCCCATATGCCCCACTCCCTAGCCCTCCCACAGTTTCCCACATCAACAACATCCTTCATTATGTAGTACATTTGCCATAATTGATGAACACATCTTGGAGCACTCCATTAAGTGATGATTATAGTTTACATTGTAGTTTACACTCTCTCCCACACATTTTTGTAAGTTATTACAAGATATACAATGGCCTATATCTGTCATTGCAATGTCATTCAGGATAATTCCCAAGTCCTGAAAATGCCCCCAAATTACCCTTATTTTTCCCTCTCCCTCCCCTCAGAACCTCCAGTAGCCACTGCCTCCACATCCATGATAAAAGTTCTTCCATTGCTTGGGTAACAACAAGTCTACAGTAGAACAACTGTGAGCCTACTCTAGTTCATCGATGCCCACTCCACCTCTAATTGAGAGGGGCTTAGATCCTATGGGGAAGATGGATGGGACTTTCTTGCTTGCAGTTGCAGTGATGATGATGGTTGTTGTCAATCATCATCTCCTTGTTAGTTGTCCTGGGTGAGTTCAATGAACTGGAGAGTGGGTGTTGTAAGTCTGTTGAGATTTAGGGCCCAACTGGCATACGGACAGCCCAAAGATTTAAGTCTCTTGGACATACAACTATCAGCTCTATTACTAACTATAGGTTCAAGTAAAAGGGCAGCAGAGCCATGTGTAGGGAAAACACAACTGAGTCCAACTTTATCACACTGGGGAACATAAATTCCAAAGTAGAGACCACTGGCAGGGCACCAAACTCTTGAGCTGTCTGCCCTGCCTATAATGTCTAGATGTTTCCAGAGTCCTCAGGAGCCCCACTATTTGAGGTAGTATCTACTTTGGCAGTCAAAGAGACAATATTTACCATGGCAGTCAATGAGTTCCTGCTGAGACATGCATAAGAGTAACCTCTGAAATGACCTCCCCACTCACTTTAAGTCTCTTAGCAATACAAAGTCATTTGTCTTTACCCTTTCTCCCTTTTGGTCAGGGTCTTTTTCCAGTTGCATTGCTAGTTGGTTCTTGGTAGTAATCCTTCAGTGCCAGGGAGGCTCATCCCCGGGAGTCATGTCCCATGCTGGGGGGAAGGTAATGTGTTTATATGCTGAGTTTTGGCTTAGAGAGAGGCCACATTTGAGCAACAAGGAGGCTCTCAGGAGGTAATGCTTAGGCACCCAATAACACTATGCTAAGTTTCAATTTCAAAAGTAAAGGTTCATAAATACAGTCATCACAATCAAGAACTTGTCAATGGTCCATCCTCCTTCAGTAGTCATTGACCCTATACCCAGGGGATTCTTGCCATCCCATTAGAGAATGTGGCAGAGCTCTTCAGGATGGGAATTTGATATTTCTTTGGTTATTGTGTGGATCTCCACCCACTGTGACAATGCCCCATGAACACTTGAATAAATTCATATGCCTTATAGGTATGCCCCACGTGAACCTCCTCCCATGCATACCCCATCTCTGACACCCCGCACCAATGATTATCCCCTGCCATAGCTGTAACCCTTCTGTGATCCAAAACTTCTTCAAAATTGAAGCCAAGGAAATAACCAGATACACTTAACAGGAAAATGATATAATAATGATGGTTTTAAAAATAACAAATAAAATATGAAAAAAAATTTAAAAGTTTGAAATAATATAAATATAAAAAATATATAATTAAAAAATTTTTAATGTTACGTCTTTCATTACTGTAAAATCTGTTGTATGTACAGTGACATTTGTTTCCATTTATTCACCCATTGTCTTATTTTTGTCATTTTGTCTTCAAAGAAGCTTTAGTACAGAAAAGTGACGTACAGAATATAGGTGATTCCCATATACCCAACATCCTGTCCCTTTCTCCTTTCCCCTATTAATAACATTTATTATACCTTTTAACTCTGCAAAACTCTGTTAATGTGCCCCAAGCACTCTCACCCAGAACCTTGCTTCTTAAAAGCATTTGAGTATTCAGTGATGACATTTTGCATATCTGTTTTGCCAACTTATGCCATGGACTATCGGCCCCATAGTGATTGTTGGAAATAGAGTCATTAGTGCCTTTGAATCTAATCAGATTAGAGAACTGTATTAGTCCACCAAAGGGGTGCGAATGCAAAGTACCAGAAATCTATTGGCTTTTTGAAAAAAAAATTTTTTTATTGTGGGTAAAAATCAAATTTTTCACAATACAAACCAATATTTGTAAAATGATATATAGATATATATGCGTATATGTGCATTTGCTTACATAAATGTTATTTTTTTATATATATTTTAAAAGATGCTTAGATTACATAAATGTTACACAAAAATTACAGGGATTCCCATGATCTCCACCTCCCACACCTCCCATAACATCTCACTTAAACATCTTTCATTAGTGTGGCACATCACCTGCAATGGATATACACATCCTGGCGCTTTTATAAAGGGTATTTATTTGGAGTAAAAGCTTAAAGTTACAATGCTGTAAAAAGTCCAACTCAGGGTTGCTTTCTCACCAAAGTCAGTTGCCAGGTGTTGAAGCAAGATGGTCGCGGATCTCTGGCTGGTCTCTGCCTTCTCTTCTAGTCTTCCTCTTCCTGTTAAGGCTTTGTGCTTAAATGAAGTCTTCTTTCTCCTGGCATAGGGCTTGTTTCTTCCTAGGCCTCCTATTTCAGTCACAGTTGTTTTGATTTCTTCCAAATCTCTGCTATAACCTATCAGGCAAATGTGTCACCTCTGTAAACTAATCTATTCCTCTGGGTGTGATACCCTATGATTGCACAAAATTCAGCTGAGATACTTTTGATTAGATTACATGATAAGATTGATTTAGGGCTTTTGATTGGGCTAAGTCAATAAAGTGTAACTCAAGTTGGGTCTCTGCCACCTTGCTGGGTCTGATATAAATAGAAACACAGAGAAAGACTGACTGAGACAGACACAGGAAGAGAGCTCTATCATTTTTGATCCTGCCATGTGACAGAAAGGAGAAGGCTCATACGGCTGAGGACCCGGGGAGAGATGAGCCATTTGCCTGGTAGCATACAGCTGAAACTTGGAAGAGAGCAGAACAGTAGAGACTGATATAGGAAGCCCTGAGAGACAAACCCTATGCCAGCTTGCAGCTGAAATCTGGAAGAAAGCAGAGCAGCTGAGTCTGAGACAGAAAGCCCGGAGGGGAAGAAGAGACCAGGCAGAGATCGCTCGCTATCTTGCTTCAACACGTGGCAGTTGACTTCTGTGAGAAAGCACCTTGAGCTGGACTTTTCACAGCATTGGAACTGTAAGATTTTACCTTCCATGCCGACCCGCCCCCCCAATCTCCTTTATAAAAGCCAAAACATTTTCTGGTACTTTGCATCAGCATCCCTTTGGCAAACTAATACACCAAAACTTAAAACAAATTACATAGGTACTTATACATTGTTTTTTTCTCCTGATAATGTAAGGTAAACTGGTAGATTTATTTCAGACAAAACCTATATTGTTAGTGCTATTTTCCACACACAAATGCTTTTGAATTTTTCCAATCATCCTTCATTAATGGTGCCAAGTTATGTTGGTATTTATGGCTTAGCTAGTTCTCCAAGTGCTTCTGTGAAATTGTTGTGTATAGAGAGTTGGCTTTATTTCTTCTTCTTTTTCTATTCTTCATCATTTATTAATGACACAGATTGTGTGAGGAGTTGTCAACATTATCATTTTTCTATATTTACAGATATCATAACTGCATCGAAGTGGATTTGTCATCTAATAGCCTGAAATGATCCCTCTCTTTTGGGCTGCATTTCCCTCCATTATTTACTGTGCCTCCCAATAGCTTATCATCGACTGCTCTCTACTCTCCTCTTCGCCCTTAATTTCCTGAGACAGCTTTCCACTTAAGAGACTGAGAAACTATTAGGTGGAGAGATTCCACAAACTACTAGAGCATAAGGTCTTCTGCAAAGAGACAAATTCACCCACTATGGATTAAAGAAAGTAGCATTACATCTTCCATGCTGACAAACCTAGTGGATATCAAAGTGAAGAGGGCATAATGAAATTTGAATTGAGGAAATCTACATGTATAACTCTCATTAACACATACACCATAGGAGCTAAGTGCCTAAATTCTTGTGCGCAGGAAGAAGTGGTTATACTCCTAGCCTAGTGTAAAACATGGCCTCTTATATTTGAGTAGGAATTTTCTTAACTGTTTAGTATTAGTCTATGAGTTGTTCTAGGGAGAGGCAATATCAGAGAAGAAAATAATACTTCATCTCTGAAAGCATTTTAGCCATACTCAAAGAGGCAGACTACTAGACATTTATTTTAGAAATTACCTAGTGTGATGGTTAGGCTAATGTGTCAACTCGGCCAGGTAATTGTGTCCAGGTGTTTATTCCAACAAGCACTGGGCTAATTGTAATACAAGAGCATTTATGGACTTCAATCACCAGTGAGTTTTCTGCGTGGATGGCTGATTACATCTGCATCAATCAGGGAGATTACATCATCAATGGGTGGCGCTTTTATACAATCAGTTGAATGACTTAAAAGGGGAAGTGATGTCAACATTCAGAGAGAATTTCTCAGCTTGTTGTTGGACAGGCATCTTCTCCCAGAAACTCATCAATGACCCTTAATCGGACTTTCATCGGAGCCACTGGTTTGCAGCCTGCCTGTGGAACCTGGACTTGTGCATCTCCACGGTTGCGTGAGAGACTCTTTAAAAACCTCATATTATTGACAGATATCTCCTGTTGATTCTGTTTCCCGAGAGAACCCTGACTAATACAGCTTGGTACCAGGAGTGGGGTGAGGTCTGGAGCTTGGTCAATACCCAGATGCTTGATGAGGGTGGAACTAAGAAAATGGCCATTGGGCAAGCCTGTGGAAAGGGTGGGTTCCCATGTGGCCCCAAGGAGAGGAAACCATCATCTTAAGAATGACTCTCAGACTTTGAAATTGAATGGAGGATGCCCTGCAAGTTTACTGAACTGTAGAGGATCCATGACTCATGTTTAACATCCCAATTTCTCCTTATGATATTGAAAATGTTTATTCTTTGTCTTTCCATTTGTGTATTGGAAGCAGTTATATGGTTTTGTAAGTTTCAGAGGTCTACAGCAGACGGGATTTTGCGTGGGGACAAAGTGTATTTCTTTAAACTGATTATGATATGATTTTGTACTTGAATTGTTACTGATTGAAGTTTTTTTGAATATTGTAATGTATTTTTGGAATTTAGAGGGTGGAATGTGGCCGTTGGGCAGTTTGATGTAATTATGAATTCCAAAAATATAATTGGATCATGCTTGTAAACTGATCTGTTAATCTGGGCATGATTAAGTTATGATTAGGGCATTGACTGGGCCACATCAGTAGGGCATTGAGCCCCACCCATTGGTGGGTGGGGGAACTGAATATAAAAGGCAAGGCAAGAACAGAGTTAAAGCAGTTTTTTGAGAAGCAGTTTTGATGTTGGAAAGAAGGCCCCAGGAGAAGAGAAGCAAGCCGTTTGCCTGATCGTCTCCAGCTGACCTTGTGGAGGAAACAGGAGCTAAGCCCAGAGAGAAATGCAGCCCCAGGAAGAGAGGAACCCCAGAAGCCTGAACCCTGGCAAACGCTGGTAGCTGTCTTGCTCTAACACGTGGCAATGGGCTGTGGTGAGAGAAGAAACTTAACGCTTTATGGCCTGATATCTGTGGACTTGTACTCCAAATAAATACTCCAAATAAAGACCAACCCATTTTTGGTATTTCACATTAGCACCCCTTTGGCTGACTAATACACCTAGCTAGTTACAATATGTTTTCAAATCATACAAGCATCAGTAATATTCTGTTGTAATTCACAAGGCCACTATATATCTTTATTTTTGTTATATTTAGAGTATAGGAAAAGAAGTCAGCATTTCCTTTCATGATAACATTTTGGATCTAACAATATTCACTAGTTTTGAAAGCATTCTCTTATTAAGACACTAGTTAATATGTTTGAAGATGGCATATTCTTTATTGATTGCTAATTTGTAATTACTTCAAATGATTAAAAAGAATACAAATGACTTTTCAAGAGAAAAATATAAAATAATATGGCTATGACATATATAATTTTCCTAAATTATCCACTAGCTATAAGTAAATTGAACCAAACACTACCATTTAAATTATGATTTTATGCCTCACCAGTTGACTTTTTTTACTCATCAATTTTATTGATACATATTAAGAAAGCATAAATCCATCAGAAGTGTAAAATCAATGGTATTTGGTATAATCACATAGTTGTGCACCCATCACTTCAGTCATTATTAGGGAATTTTCATTACTCCAATAATAATAATAAGCAAAATTCAGACAAACAAAAATTCATCACCTCTAAATCTCTCTATGCTTCCTCTGCCGTACATAGCTGCTACTCTGTTTTCATCTCTCTAGTTTATTTGTATTTATGTTTTGTAAAAACAGTCTTATATATGCATTACCAGTATTTGTATTTCACATAAGGTTTCACTATGTTATACAGTCCCATGTTATGTTTTCTAGCTTTCCTTCTAGGAAAATACATGTCCTTAGACTTTCCCTTTCAACCACTGTCATACCATATAATAGCTCTGCTAGTTACAAACACTATGATATGCGTTCACCATTTCTATTCATTTCCAAAAGATTTACAAACAATCTTTTTACCAATTTTGCATAGATTAATCCTCAGCTTTCCATTCTCTACCCTCATTCTATTTTCTGTTGACCTATATTCTATTATTGACTCCGTGAGTTTACACAATATTTTTAGTTCGTAGTAGAACAATCACACAGTATTTGTCCTTTTGTGTCTGGCTTGCTTCAACCAACATAATGTCCTCCGGGTTCATCCATGTTGTCATATGCTTCACAACTTCATTTCTTCTTACTGCTGCATAATATTCCATCGTGTGTACACACCACAATTTGTTTATTTCTTCATCAGTTGATGATACCTGGGCTGTTTTCATCTTTTGGCAATGATGAATAATACTGCTATGAACATCAGTGTGCAGATGTCTGTTCATGTCACTGCTCTCAGTTCTTCTGGGTATATACCTACTAGTGGTATTGCCAGGATGAATAATACTGCTATGAACATCAGTGTGCAGATGTCTGTTCATGTCACTGCTCTCAGTTCTTCTGGGTATATACCTAGTAGTGGTATTGCCAGGTCACATGGCAAGTCTATATTCAACTTCCTTAGGAGCTGCCAAACAGTCCTCCACAGTGGCTGTACCATTCTACATTCCCACCCAAAGTGAACAAGCATTCCTATTTCTTTACATCCCTTCCAACATTTACAGTTTTCTTACTTTTCAATAGTAGTCATTCTAATAGGTATGAAATGATATCTCATTGTAGCTTTGATTTGCATTTCCCTAATTGCTAGTGAAGTTGAATATTTTTTCATATGTTTTGTTCACCATTTGTATTTCTTTTTTGGAAAAATGTCTATTCAAGTCTTTTACCAATTTTAAAATTAGATAGTTTCTTTTTATTGTTGAGTGAGTTGTATGATCTCTTTATATATCATGGATATTAAACCTTATGGCATATGTGATTTCCAAATATTTTCTCCTATTGAGTCGGCTGCCTTTTCATCCTCTTGACAAAGTCCTTTGAGGTGAAAAATGTTCAATTTTGAGGAGGTCCCATTTACCTACAGTTTCTTTTGCTGCTCGTGCTTTGGGTGTAAGATTTAAGAAATTATACTGCCTACCACAAGATCTTGAAGATGTTTTCTTACATTTTCTTCTAGAAGTTTTAGGGTTGTCACTTTTTATATTTAGGTCCTTGATCCATTTTGAGTTAATTTTAGTATAAGGTGTGAGATAGGGGTCCTCTTTCTTTCTTTTGGATATGGATATCTAGTTCTCCTAGCACCATTTGTTGAATAGACTATTCTGGCCAAGCTGAGAGGGCTTGACAGCCTTGTCAAAAATCACTTGGCCATAGATGTGAGGATCTATTTCTCAGTTCCTGATTTGGTTCCATTGATCAATCTGTCTGTCTTTATGCCAGTATCATGCTGTTTTTACCACTGTAGCTAAGTAATATACTTTAGAGTCAGGAAGTGAGAGTTCTCCAACTTCATTATTCTTTTTAAAGACATTTTTGGCTATTCGGGGCCCCTTACCCTTCCAAATAAATTTGATAATTGGCTTTTCCATTTCTGCAAAAAAATGCTGTTGGGATTTTTATTGAGCTTGCATTGAATCTGTAAATCAGTTTGTGTAGAACTGACATATTAAAGATACTTAGTTGTCTAGCATTGTCCTGGTCTGCTGACCCCCAAAGCAGGTCCCTTGGACAGCTTTTGGACCTTTCTCCATTGTTTTTGTGAAAGAGTTGAGCCCTGCATGCCTTCTCCAATGCCATCTTTCCGGAAGTTCAGCAGTGGACTTTTTACTTAATTGTCTGAATGGAGTTCTATACTCCCACACTCATTATAAGCCCTTGCTAAGATGTGAGAAATTCTTGGTGGGTTGTGTGGAAGTTAAAAGTATCATGAGTACATGAAAATATTGGTAAGTTTGGGTGAATTATTATGGCATAGGCAGCCAACGTGAAGTATGGAGTTGTTTAACTTTGAACCTAAGAATTAATAGAGGCTAAATTTTAAATTTTTTACATGTTTTTCATCTGTCCCTCATTTCATGTTACTAGATATTTATTGGGTCAAAGATGCATTTATCTCGTATGTACTTTCTTACTCAAGCCTATGCTCATCATGGGAAACATTTAGGCTGTTTCTACACCAAACACTCATGCATACAATGTATGAAACAAGTGGTTTGGCTGAATCTACACTACAACACTTAGGGTATATCAAGCAAGTGAATTGACAGAGTGATATAGAACGAAACAAATATGTTGATTCCATATAATTTTTACTCCAGACACACAGTAAAATAAAAACAACAAAAAGAAACAACTACACTCATATAACCCACAACAATTCCCATCACCACCACCCATTTTAAAGTACCTACTCCTTGCCAGGCTAAACACTTTATGTAGGTGTTTCGTTTTTTTTGTCACAACTCCATGGGGCACATTTTACAAACGAAGAAAGTGAGTCACAAAGAGGTTAAGTTACTTGCCAAAATGAACGGCTAGTAAATGACATAGCCTAAATTTTAAAGCAGTTTCATAGTTGCTGAATTACAGGAATAAATGAATACATCAATAAATGAGTCTAAAACCCACATTTTTAACCACTTATTCTAATACTGCCTTTCTAGGTTTACCATTCAGGTTCTGATTAGGTGGTAAGGAGAAACCTGAATAGAGGCACTCTGTAAAAATACTGTATAAGTACATTAGGTTCATTTATTATTTGAGTCCTTTTGTATTGGTAAAGAAGTCAAGTCACTTGCTCAAAGGTGTCAGTTAATGAGAGCAGGATCACGGCTAGAACACAGGTGTTCTAACTCCTTGTCCAGTGCAGTTTCTACCCATTGACACCTATTACCTCAGAACAGCCACCATCATCCAGGATACTTAGGAAATAACTAGACTTTGGGAGCCATTAAAGAGTAACAAAAGTGCATCCTCTTTATCATCCAATGTTTTAGTTTGCTAGGCTGCTGAAAGCAGATACCATAAAATAGGTTGGCTTTTTTTTTTTTTTTAATTGTGGGTAAAAATAAAATTTTATTTTATTTTTTTTATAGGTTGGCTTTTAACAGTGGGAATTTATTAGCTTACAAGATTACAGTTTTGAGGATGAGAAAAATGTCCAAATCAAGGCATCATCAGTTGACGCTTTCTCCCCAAAGACTGGCTGCCGGTGATCCTGGACTCCTCTGTCACATACAAAGCACATGGTGGCATCTGCTGGTCTTTCCCTTCTTTTTCAGGTTTCGTGGCTTTCAGCTTCTTGCTTCTGTAGCTTTCTCTCTGTCTCTGTATTCATCCCATTTACAAAGAACTCCAGTAAGAGCATTAAGACCCACCCTGGGCCATGCCCTAACTGAAGTAACTTAATCAAAATATCCTATTTACAATAGGTTTACATCCACAGGAACAGATTAACTTTATGAACATGACTTTCTGGGGAACATATAGTTCCAAACCACCACACCCACCATAACAGGATAAATCCTGTTTTTTTTTCTCTACATTGTACCGTCTGATTCTATACTACCTCTTCCAGTCAATAAACATTTATCAGGTTCTTATCATATCACAGAATGCAAGTTGGTGTGTATACCACTGAGATGAAAAAAACAACAACACAGTCCTTAATCATGGGGAAGTTCCAGTCTGGTTGTAGGAAAGTGTGTAACTGTAACAAAGGAGGACTTACACAAGAGGGAAAGATTATTTCTGGCTCAAGCCATCAGGGAAAGCTTTCATAAAAGATGTAAGATTTGATGTGGGTTAAGATATGGGGAGACAGTGTCATAGTAGTAAATAAATATTTTTGACACTGACCATGTTTCCAACACATACATTTTTTCTCATCAGCATAACAACCCATATGAGGTAAGTTCTGTAATTATCCCTCATTTTCTGGTATTGATACTGAGGCTAAGGAATGTTAAGTAACTTTCCCAGGTCACATGGGTATTACAGTAAGTAAGTAGCAGAGTTGAGATTTAAGCCTGGGCAGTTGTATGCTCAGAGTCAAACCCTTAACCACTGAGGTAAGCTGCACATGGTTCTGAGGTCAGGCTTACCTAGGTTTGAAGCTTGACTCTTCCACTTACCAGACTTGGGAAAAACTCTTACCTTATCTTACTTGGTCTTCACATCTGTAAGATAAGGCAAGTAATATTTATTGTAGTTTTAATGACAAGTTGGGGAGTTACTGGAAGAAGATCCCTGGCTGGCCACCAAGAGGTCACATTTAGTGCAGTAGGTTCACTATCATTCAGTCTGTCTCTGAGCTATACAAGCTCACAAGTACAACCCTGTCAGCATCCCAGAACTGATCAAACTCATGTGCAAAACTCGTGAGAAAAGAGAATGTCAATTTATCAATTTATAATTAGAAACAGCACTGTGAATCAGACTGGATAAATGAAATTGGCTGAACTTGCATTCAACAAATACACATTGGGGACTTGTGTGCCAGGCACTGTGCTGGGAGATATTGACTATAACTTGAACAGAGAAGCGGTATTATTGGAATTAAAGAGATGGTAAGATCCATTAGGTAAGAGTCAATTGCAATGATCCAGGAAAAAGGAAATGAAGAACTAGGGTAGCAAAATAGGAAGGATTAGGAAAAAGTGAGTGAAATTTTGGAGGAAAACAAACTAATTTTGGTAACTAATTAGTTATTGATTAAGGAGAGGAGGCAATCAAGGATAATGCTGCAGTTTAGAGTGTGGGTGACTGGGAAAAGAGCTATGCTCTTTTTTTTTTTAAATTTTTAACCGGGAGGTCCCAGGGATTGAACCCAGGTCCCTCCATATGGGAGAAAGACGTCCAACTGTTTGAGCACATCTGTCCCCCAGAGCTATGCTCTTAAAAGAGATAGAAGAGCTGGTTCATGCTTTAATCCTTTATGTTTTGGGGTACTTTGTCACACAGCAATAGATAACCAGAACATTATGCAGCAAGTCCATTAATAACTCCTCTTCTAGACTTACCTTTATATATCCCTGCTTTATGAATTCCTTAAAGAAACCATGCACTATAATATAGAAACAACCTTTCTAAAAGACATGCGGTCATTTCCCAGGTTAATGTGGTCTGGGAATGGAAAAGATTTACCTATGCTCTAAATTCCTCTAGGTCTTAGCCACTTGAGGGCAAAATGTTTTCCAGTCTCTCTCTCATTTTTATACAAAGAGTCAATATTTACCTACTCAAATACTTCATTACAGTAGTTACTTTCCTATTGCTGTTGTAAAAATTACCACAAACTTAGTAGCTGAAAGCAACATAAATTTATTATCTTACAGTTCTGGAGATCAGAAGTCCTAAACAGGCCTCAAAGGATGAAAATCAAGGTGTCAGCAGGCTGTCTTTTTTTCTAGAGACTCTAGAGAAGAATCCCATTTCTTTGCCTTTTCCATCTTCTAGAAGCAGCCTACATTCCTTAGCTCTTCGCCCCTTCCTAACAACCGCAACACTCCAAACTCTGCTTCAACTGTCACATTTTGTTCTCTGACTCTTCTGCTTCTCTTTCATCTTTAAGGACTCTTGTGATTACATTATGTGCACCTGAATAATCCAGGATAATCTTCATATTTTAAAATCCTTAACATCTGCAAAGTCCCTTTTGCTATGTAAAGTAATATATTCACAAGTTCTGGGGATTAGGAAATGGACATCTTTGGGGGACGATTATTCTGCTTATCATGCTTGCCTTCTGGCTTCCAAAGGTTCATATATGACCTGCATGCAAAATACATTCACCCCATCTTAACTTCCCTCAAAGTCTCAACCCATTTCAGCATCAACTCAAAGTTCAAAATCTCATCATCTAAATTAGGTATGGGTGAGGTTCTGGTTATGATTGGGGAAAATTCCTCTCCATCTGTGGAATAACATTCTACTCGTTTCCATATGAGCTTTTACTGGCAGTGCCTTTAATGTTCATATTTCTACCAACATTCTGTTCATGACCATTTAGGTAGTCTCTGAGATGCTATATGTTTCTTCTATCATGCTTCTCACTGCCTTCTGAGTCTTCACTAGCAGCTTTGTCAGCATACACACTTCTACTAACAGTCTGATCAAGACATTCTAGGGTTTCTAGCATGCCCCTCAAAGTTCTTCCAGCCTCTGCCCAGTTCTAAAGCTACTTCCACATTTTTAGGTATTTGTTACAGCAGCACCCCACATTCAGGTACGACAATCTGTAGTTTTCTATGGCTGCTGTAACAAATTACCATGAACCTCATGGCTTAAAACAATACTAATTTATTATCTTACAGTTCTGGAAACTGGAAGTCTGAAATAGGTCTCCCTGGGCTAAAATCAAGGTGTCAGCAAGGCTGTCTTACTTGTGGAGGCTCTAGGGAAGATTCCATTTTCCTTGACTTTTCCAGCTTCTAGAAGCTGCCTACATTCCTCAGCTCACATCCCCTTTTAACAATCACATCACTCTGAATTGTTTCCATCATGATATCTTTCTCTGACTCTTCTGCTTTCCTCTTCCTTCTTTTAAAGGATCCTTGTGATTATACTGGGCCCACTCAGATAATCCAGGATAAAATCTCCCTATTTTAAAATCTTTAACTTAATTATATCTGCAGAGTCCCTTTTTGCCACATAATATAGCATATTCACAGGTTCTGGGGATTAGGAAATTCATCATTAAGAGCTCCCTTTCTAACGAATCATTTTCATCAGCATATGAAAATACTCTAATATCCCTCATCTTTAAAAGAAAACCCTGTTTGATTCCAATTCCAATCTCTACAGTTACCAGCATAGCGGAACTTCTTGAATGGGTTGTCTATGCTCACTGTAGCCATTTTTCAACTCTTTACAATTTGGCTTTGCCATTAGTTATCTGTATTGCTGCATAACGAATTACCCCAAAAATTAGCATCTTAAAACAACAAACATTTATTATCTCAGTTTCTTTGGGTCAAAAATCCAGGCGCAGCTTGGTTGGGTGCTGGGCTCAGACTTTCTCTCAAAGCTGCAATCTAGGTGTAGATGGGGCTGTAGTCATCTTTAGGCTCCACTCTGGGAGCTCCCTCTTTCATCAAACATTCCACAATCTCCTAATTTCCCTCTACTTTTCTGGCTGTTCCTTTTCTGTCTTCTTAGCAGCATCCTACTCTCTATCCAATCTCTTCCCTTTTCATCGACCCTCACTCCCTTGGTCATCTCATTCAATCTCATAGCTTTAAGTACCACATATATAACCATGTTTACAAAATGTCTATCTCCATCCCAAACTTCTCCCCTGATCGCCACCCTCAACTGCCTTCCTGGCACCACTATGTGGATAAGAGGTAACTCATATTATTTATGTCCAAAACAGAACACCAAATCTGAGCTCAAAAACCTGTTGCTCTGATAAAAAATACCTCCCAGTATTACAATAGGAAAACAAAACTACAAAAAACCCCCAAACCAAAACAACCAACGAAACAAAATACTAAAGAAGAGATTTAAAAATATCTTTAAAACACAAAATGTAAAAATGAGAAAAGATTTATTCTTTTGTATCATAACTTGTGTAATAGTTTTTTTTTTTTTTTTTTTTTGGCATCAGAAACAATCATTTGAGGCATACAGAAATATTTGCATGCATGAGACATATACTGAAAGGAAATCTAAGGCATTTTATTCATTCAAGTAATATTTTTTGAAGGTTCATATGTATTGCGGAGGTGTGAGTCAAAAGATGATTCAGATGTGGAGCCTGCCCTCAGTGAGCTTATACTGTCTAGTAGGGGTAAAGATAAAATACTATGGAGTTGGAGAACAGAATAATTCCTTCTAAGTAGGAATGATCATAAAAAGCTTCATGGTGAAGGGACATTTGTGCAGGGACTTGAAGGCTTGGTAGGATTTGGATTTTATTCTACAGGAAACATGTACTCATTTAACATCTTTGAGTGGAGCATTCTCGAAGGGCATGATATCTCTGGAAGGTGGTAGTTAAAATGCATTAAAATGCATTCCTTTATTAAGCAAGACACTTCTCCATACACAGAGTCTCTCTGGATAATCTTATCCATTCTCATGGCTTTAAAAACCACCCATGCCAATGACACCTGAATTTTAATCTCCAGCCCTGACCTCCAGCTGCAAACTGTTAAACCACTTAACTGCTTCAGCTCCATCTGAATTTCCAACAGGCACCTCAAAGTTGTCTCAAACAACACTTGATTTTCCTCATTAAATCTGTTCTTCCCTATCTTTGTAAATGATGGCAATATTTATCCAAACCAATGTATCTAGCTAAAATTTAGGACTCACCATTGATTCCTCTTTCTGTCACTAGCCTAAATCCAATATATCAGCCTGCCAACAAGTGGTTCTAACTTGAACCACCCCAAAAGCCTCCTGTTTTCCCTACTTCCTCTCTAAAATTCTTTTTCCTGCACAGGAGCCAGAGTGAACTTTTCAAAACAATGATTTTCCCTTGCATAAATTTTTCTTATGGCTTCCCACCACAAAGAAATGAAATCTAAACCTCCTAACTTGGTCTACAAAGGCCTACATGATCTGGATCATCTGGCCCCTGCCTTCTCACACTCTCCCCCTCTCACACTCTGTATTCCAATCTCATTGATCTTGTTTTTCTTTCAGAATGGGTTGCCACAAAGTCTGTGTCCTAATCTCTGGAATTCTCGATTACGAGGCAGACATCATGGCAAAAGGGCTTTGCATATGTGATTAAGTAAAAGGTATTGAGATAGGGTGATTATTTTGGACTATCTGGCTGTGCCCAATGTAACCCTAAGGGTCTTTATAAGGGAAAGAGAAGCTGCAGATTCCATGACAGGGTGATTCAGTGTATCACTTCTTCCTAACCTGTTTGGCCAGACTTCTTCTAAAATAATCTCTCCAGTCCTTTCTTCCTTTCTTAAAATGTAAACTAGACATATCATTCTAGCTCAAGTCCTTTAGTAGCTTCCTACAGTATTTAAAATTTAAATCGTTAACCACAACATAGGAGGTCTCACAAGATCTGTACATCGTCTTGCTCCTCAACCTCATTATATCATTCTGCCTTATTGATAAATCTAGCCACACCGGTCTTTCAATTCCATGGAGTGTCAAGCTCTATCCTGCCTTAGCAACAGCTTTCTCCCACATGCCAATGCATTCTTCAGATCTCAGGGAGACATTCCTCAACCCCAAACTAGATTATTCCAAGCATTCTATTGTTTTGCTTTCACGAGTCATAATTTGTGATTACATATTTGTTGGCATCTGTTTCGTCCACTAGATTATAAACTCCCTGAGGGCAGGTCTCCTGTCATTTTTAGTCACTGCTGATTGTTCAGCACCTGACGTAGCCATACCATGCCTAGCATACAGTAGAGGCACATTAAAAATGTCTTCAGTAAATGAATATATGTATTGAATAAGGAGATTATCATGTATCTGTTGCATTCACATTTCAGTTGGGTTTAAGTCAGGTGAAGTGGCAGGAGTAATAGAAAAAATTGAGAAAAGGCAAGAAGAGAAAAAAATGACAAGGACAAAACCAGTGGGAAGAAGTGATAGAGTTTTAGAAAAAAGAAAGTAACGGAAGAAAGAGATGGCAGGGAAGGGTCTGTGAATGTTACTTCATTTGGAAAAAGGGTTTTTGCAGATAGAATAAAGAACCTTGAGATGGAGCGATCATCCTGGATTATCCAAGTGGGCCCTAAAACCAGTGACAAGTGTCCTTAAAAGAGACACAAAAAAGAAGTCACAGAGAGAAGAGTGAAGACAGAGGGAGAGACTGGAATGATGTGGCTACAAGACAAGGAAGCCAAGTAATGCCAATAGGCCACCAGAAGCTGGAAGAGGCAAGAAAAGATTCTCTGCTAGAGCTTCCAGAGGGAGTGCGGTCTTGACATCTTGATTTCATACCTCTGGTCTCCAAAATTGTCAGAGAATAAATTTGTTGCTTTAAATAACCTGGTTTTAGATATTTGTTATGGCACCCCAGGAAATGAATACAAGGCTTAACAGACCAGAAATCACAGTGCATTATGTTCTTTTCCTTTAAGTACCATTAGAAACAAAACAAAAGCCTTTCCAGGAGTTAGAATCTGCTCTAAACAGATCAAAGAGTTCTTGGTAAATAATAATTTGTGAACAGCCATAAAGTTAAATCAGCTCAATTTCTGTCACATAATGTTTAATGATCTCTTAATACAAAAGCATCCTTTAAATGACTGAGATGTATGAATCTTTAACCTAGCAAGAAATTACTGTAAGAAAGTCACTCTGTTGTAAACTATCTTTCATGTATCTCCACTTTGTAATTACCTAATAATTAACATCAGATTTATCACATCCTATGTGTTTCCTTTTCTCTTTTCAGGCTAAATTATTTAATGTCATATGTGTCTCCCTGTTAAACTCTTTTTATCTTGAGATTCACTGCCTGAATGAATAATTAGATGTCACTCCTTACTGTCTAACCTACTGGTAGCACAACTGCATAAGCTGGATTAGTTGTTCGACAGTAAATGATGCCACTGAAATAAAGCTAAATTAGAGAAAATTACAGGATGAGCCTCTGAAGCTTTGGATAAATTCAGAATCAAAGTGTGGCATCACTAAACAATCCCTTTTTAGAGTTAACCATTAAAGACCCTAATCCTCTTTCCCAGAATTGTCCTGCTGCTTGGGTGGGTCGGACAGGGTACCCGCGCACCCTCCGGACTTGCCAGCGTAGACCCCACTCCGCCCCCACGATTAGCCTCGCTGGGGAAGAAGGGCGCTTGAGCACTCACTCACCGTTCTCTAGGAACATGTGTCCCCACCCCGGGGAAGGGGCCTGAACCCGGGCCGTCTTTCCCACTCCGAAGGCCACTGGGGTGGAGCTCGGGACCGAGCGCCCAGCCACAGGAGACCCAACTGGCGTGGTCCAGCCCGCCCTCCCCGGGTTGCTGCGAATGAAGGACGATGGGCCCCTGTGAACTTGGGCGTCGGCCCGGGGCCCACCTTTCCACCCACTCCCGGGGTTAAGATACCCGCCCTTTGGCCCCCAAAGAAACGAGTTCGGGCGCCGACCACTTAGAGTGTCTAACCCCAGCAGCTTCTTTCCGCGACCGAGGGCAGCCACTCCCGCCTTCAGCGCACACGTCAGCGCCGGCGTTTGGGAAGCGTCGTAATACCTGGAAGAAGCGCGGCTGTAAACTTGCACGTCTGCCGCTTGCAGACAGAGAAATCTCTGCACCAACTGCACGCCAGCCCCTTCCGCAGGCTCATGGCGGAGCCCCAAGAGAAGCTCTCCTTGGATGCACTCCATGGGTACGGGCCGCTGTGCTCGAAGATTTGTTGGAGTGGAACCCTCGATGAGGATGGGCGGTTGTGACGCCTCATGCCGCCTCCCGCATCAGTCATTCCTAAGGCTCCACAGGTCTTGGCGGTGGCAGGTCTGTCAACCCTACCCGACAATCATCCTCTTTTCCCCCACTGTCCGCGGCTGCCTGCCTGACTCAAGTTCAGTGTTTAGAGCATTTGCGCTTGAGAGTCCGCGGCCGGAGCTGCTGTGGAGCACAACTTATGCGCTTCTATTACAAGGCCTGTGGTAGTGATGGCGGCGCTCAGTGAGACTTTCCTGTCACTGGATACTACTACTCCCAGCCCTCCTCAAAGCCGCTCGAGGAACCCTCTAGTCTGTAGTTTACAAGTGGCAATTTGACTTGCTCTGCTGCATGTCAGGAGGGACCGAGGAAAGTGTGGAGACGCCCAGGGGATTAAGTGATCGCAGCTTGAAAAGAAAAAAAGCCAAACAAATAAATAAAACCCACCCACCCTAACAAACATGGGGCTGCTGGAGAGAATGAGGAAAGAATGGTTCATGCTCGGAATAGTGCTGGTGATCGCCGGAGCTAAACTGAAGCCATCCGTAGGGGTGAATGGGGGTAAGTGTTATTTCTCTCCATACTCCACCGCAATTCTCACTTCAGGACTAATTTGCGAGTTTTGGAAAGGAGGCAGTTGAGGAATGCCTGCCTTTCTCAGGGGCACTGACCAGCCCAGGGTTTCCTTTGGACCTTTTGCTGTTTTTATTTTGTTTTATTTTTAATTTGCCAATCCCAGAGAGGATTTATATCTAGGAATGGAGCAAAGGAATTTGAGCACTGGTTGCCTTTTCCGCGAACAATGACTCTCCTTAGCGCAAAGGAATGAGGTTACTGAGAATGAAACTTACTCCTTCCTCTTCCTTTCAAAGTAGCATCCTATCCCAAGGGACCGTAGGTTGCCAGGAGTTGCCTAGGTTGTCTATTTGAAATAGAGATCATTACCTAGTATATTTGCGTCCTACTACTCCCTACCCCCACGCTAAGGGGGAAAAAAAAAAGGCGGGGGTGGAAAAAAAGGGTTCCCCCCCCTCAGATTTTGTGGCCCACATTTTGGAGAGAGGTGATTTGCTGCATTTGCTGCCGCCCCAGACACCCCTAAACCGACTGACACGTTGCACTTTTTCATTACAGAACATTACTTCCGTGTGCTGCTGGGACTCAGTTGCTACACCAGCATGCTAACAGATACAGGCTGTGTTAGACTTTGTATAGTGTGTATTTTGGCAAGAAAATATAGGCAAGCTAAAAACATACTCAGATATCTGAAGAGTGGGAGCCTTGTAATGTGGGCATGGGCGCTGGTGGAAAGACTGGAAATAGCATTAGCCCTTTATTCCCTCCCCTCCCCCTTAAACAATCATTTCCCACTTTTCCAAAACGTTAATTGAATTTTTTCAATTCAGTGGTCTTTTTGACCTTGTTTGTCAGTTGCCATGCTTTTTGACAGGTTTAATACAAGTTATACTAAAGGGCAAATAAGGACCGAAATGAGCACACAAAATCTTGTTAGGGTAGAAAATGCTCACAAAGATATTTGAAGTTATTTGTACCTTTTTAAAAAAAACATGATGGGAATGACTGAAATGACCTCTCAGGAGAACAGTGGTTCCTTCTATCCCTACCCATCAATTCCTCCATTTAGAAGTAGCTTCTGGGAATCTTGTAAAAGGAATTAATTGAACAAAGATTGTGGAGATGAAAGCTTTTTTCCCCCTTCTATATTCAGCTTAAATTAAAAAATGTGTAGAGTATGTGACTGTGAGACTAAAGCTGTTATTCCTTGTGGTTTCTCCCTCTGAAGATAGCAGTTTCTTCTTTGACACAGCTTCTCTGTGAACTTTTGGAAAACTCATGTGAATGCTAGTATTTCAGGTTCTGTAAAATAAGGATGCTGCCCCTGGAGCTAACTTGGGATAAGAATTAAAGTTTGAGGCTTTTCTGGTGATCTGGAATACACACTTCATTGTTTGTAGCTTCTATTTTTAGATCTATTTGCTTAGTTTTAAGTTGAAATTATAGGTGCTGTATAATCTTTAAGTTTAAACCAGCAGTGTCTAATTTTGGTGAGCTACCTTTTGTCTTAGATTCCCAGAATGTTTTGGAGGAAGGAGGGGTTGTTGAGTGTGGAATCTTTTTCCTAGGGCTTCTGCCCATGGCAGGTCTGAGATGGATTTTAAAATCTTACATGTTCCCTCTGACTCTGCTTATTGATGTTTTTGGTACATTACTGTATCTTAGAAATATTGTTTCCCCATTTTCACTAATGCTTATGCCATTAATATAGGATCATTCCTTTCCTTGTTTAGCTGTAAAAGAGTAGAATATAAAAGCCAAAAGGGACCTTAAAAGTATTTTAGCCCAACAGGCTTCTTTTACAGTTGAAGATAATGAGGCCTGAGGTGAGGTGGCTCACCCTAGGTTAAGTTGACTCTCTTAGGAAAGAGGAAAGACTAGAGACTAGGCCTCCTCCTTAGTTAATAAAATCCGTAGTAATTGTCCTGGCAAAAAGTCATTAAAAGTGAATAACCATTATAAAGAAGGACTTTAGTAACAAAGACATTTTCCATGCCCTGACTCTTAGCCCAAAGAGCAGAATAAATTCAGCTATTATTAGACAGCAGTGTACTACATATGATTTCTTTGATATCTGTCCATGTGTAAAAAAGTTACTTTCTCTAAAAGCAAAAGATAAACAAAAATGAACAGTTGCTTGGGATTTCCTATATTGGCTGTCAGGCTAAGTTCTTGACATTTCTGTTGAGCTTTTACTTAACCTCCCCACCTGCAAAACCTCTTAAATAAAAACAGACCTCCAAATAGTGTCAGATAGCACTTTCACTCCATTGCCTGAAACAACAAATGTCTAGGAACAAGAAGAGGAATGGCTGCTGAAAATGTTTCCATCATATCCTGCTCTTTAGAATGTCTAAAGCACCTCTTTTTGCATGTAACTTTTAGTCAAAAGGTTCTATTTATGAAGTTTGTACATCAGGAATGTGATTTTTAATGCATTCACATTGACTGAAAAATTTTCAATAAAACAATTTTCTAGACATTTTCTTAAATAGGAAAAAGTTTTGGTATATTCTTCAATTTGTTTAGATGATCACTTCACCTTTACCAGGATTGTATATCTTAACAACCACACTGTTTATTTCCCATGTAAGACCTTTACACCTAATGTGTCACATGAACAATCTGATCTCACTTAAACAAATCTTTAGAGCCAGTTGGTGACTTAAGTGTGGCAGGAAGTTTATAGATATACAAACTCTAAAATATAGGGAAGTTGAGTGACCCTCCAAATAAGAAGTATAATAATTATAGATATTAGCCTAATTTAATTTTTAGTTTACTATTCTTTTGACTCAGTTATATTTCATTTTTAAGTATATAGAAGAAGGTTGAAAATAAAAGCACATATTCTGCTCCACTGAAATTTAGGGAAGCCCTGAGCAATGCTATGCATACCTTGGAGTTTGCAAGAGTTCAACACTGCCCTATTTATTCTCGGGAAGAGAACGGTTTACTCTTTTGGAAATAGAGTATGATTCTCATTTCTATTGACATCTTTTCTTAAATTATTGACTTTAATAAGACATTAATCCTAAAAGAAGCTGTTCCATTTTTTCTTTAAAAGACATAACCAGAAACATTCTATATGCTTAAGTATATAAGCAAGAATACCTTAGATTAGGTTTAGAAGTGAAATTTCCTTTGGTGGTGAGTAGATTTTGTGACATGATGGTGGTTGCTTGCATTCTTGAGCATTCCAAAATGTTTTCCTCTCCCCCTCCCCCATTTTATAAAAAGCAGGGGTTTGGAGTTCAAAAATCACTTTTCTTTATGGCTAATTTTTCTTTTTATTGTGCCTTTCAGTGTGCCCATTATGTTTTCATTGATAAACCTTTTTTATTTTGTTTACAGGAAAATCAGCCCAGTAAAAATTTATAGTTCCATTTTGTGCTTTATAGATATCTTAAGATCCGAATCTGGTTATTTGGGTGACTTGGAAGATCTAATCATTACCTTTTTGTGGGTGGAGGCAAATGTCATTTTTATATCTTGATTTTTCAACTCTTACCTTTGTGCAAATATTTGCCAAGTCTTTGTTTCCACTTCTGGGTTACTTCTACTTCCGTATTTTTAGCTTGGGTGCTCTGTTTGCATCACAGGTGCCAAATCAGAATTAATTTCCCCTTCCCTCTTACAGACATGTCATAAGTAACCCTGGAATATCCTCACCATGTTCTTTCATGGATTAGAGTTATTTTTGTGTGCGTCTAATACAAAAGACAGTACCCTAACTCTAAAATTAAAAGTCAGGAATCATTCCACTGAATTATGCTAATTAGTTAATAGTCATCATCTGTATTTATGTATGTGTGTGGGAAGTGTGGGAAGATTCATTTCTTAAAATGTACAGTTGTTAGTCAACTTAGATGCTTTAGTTACCCCTCTCCCCCAAATAAATCCGCAATCTAAGTAAAATCTGTGTGCTTGCTATGATGATGTATCTTTGGACATGCCCTGTCACTTTTACTTGCAACCATGTTGCTAAGTCTAACCCTTCCTATGTGGAAATTCTGGAGGCTCCACTATGAGAAATACCACAATTGACCAGAAGTTCTCATTAAAAGCAGGGAATTGGAGGAAAACAATAAAAAATGATATTGAGTATAAGAAAACAGGGAATTAGAGTATTTTAAATTCCTGGAAGGCATCTACTTCTAAAACAAGCCTAACTCCTTGACTTTAAAATCCTCTGAATCACCTACCTCAATTGTTGAGGAAATACCACTTTCTAGGTTGGGAGATGATGAGGCAGATTCATTCAAAGACAAACATAATTTACTTCTTTTTAAAAGTTTTTGAACAGCCTTTACTGCCCTGAAATGTAATGCCTTTTGCACTTACATTCTCCCTTTTGCTCCCTTTTCTTAGATCTTAGCAAAATGATTTGTGTAAATGCCAGGCATACAGAAGAACGTTTGTGATGTTTGAGAGGATCTTTGTTTCTTTTATTCATTGATGTGCTACAAGTGCCTAAGACATAGTAGGTGTTCAAAAAATATTTATTGACTGAATGAATAGTGACATTTTTTGAGTTTTGTCTTCTCTCCAATTATTAGGCCATATCTTTAGGTATGGTGGAGGGTTGCAGGGTTTGGAGGAGCCATAATTGTGTTCCTGTTCTTTTGTATAAACGAGTCGAGGGGCATGGTAAATATGAGATCATCTCAGATTTTAAAATATTGCTATATAGTAGGATTTCTCAACCTCAGCACTATTGACATTTTAGACCAGCTATTTTGTTGTTGAGAGGGGATGTTTAGCAGCATTCTAGATCTCAACCCACTAGATGCCAGTAGCACACACCCCCATCCCAATTCATAGCAACCAAACTAAGTTTCCCGACATTGCCAAATATCCTGTAGCAGGCAAAATTGCCCCTACTTGACAACCACTGGTATATGGGTATAACATGGCTTATCTCAAAACCGTATCTTTCGAGAGAATGTTTTTCATTGGTTAGCACCTTAGGTCTTTAAGCCAATTGTCTACAAGCCACAAATGATACTTTAGTGTTGTTTCTATTGCCTTCATAGAGTTAATGCATTTGCTGTAATGTCAGCCTAACTCCAAAGAGGATTTTCTGGAGGGCAAGGACCATGCCTGTCTGGTTCACCACACTAGTCCCAAGGCCTAGCACGATTTAATAAGAATTATAATAATAGCAATGTATTGTTAAGTACTTCATGTGCATTCTCTCATTCACATAGTAAGTGCTCAACAAATATTTGTTGAATGAACAAATTTTGGCAGAACTTAATGCAAAAATACAAACTTTTATTTCTGGTATTCTAGAAAAAATAAAATAATATTTGATAAAGAAAAGGAAACTTCTTCAGTTGTTTCTCTTCTTTTGGTTTGGGCAATTTTGATTGTGGGAGTAAAACCTCCTTATATAATCACTGATAACAGTGATAGATATAAATAGGGCCTATATTGAAGGATGTTGCCTATGTGTTTTGCTGTGTGCTTTTTTATTCTTCTGGTCTGAGGATACAGTGCTGAACCAGAGAGCCATGGTCCTTGCCCTCATGAAAATCCTCTGTGGAGTTTGGCTGGCAGATGCTTAACTCTGTCAGGACAAAATTACATTAGGGGCAACAGTAATAATTAGACTATCTCTTATCTCCTCCAAAGGATTCTTCTTGCATACCAAGTTATCTACTGAAAGCTATTTTGTCACAGTAACTCATTTCTCTCTTTTTAGGACCACTGAAGCCAGAAATAACTGTAACCTACATTGCCGTTGCAACCATATTCTTTAACAGTGGACTGTCATTAAAAACAGAGGTACTGTGACCTATGGGGACACATTGAAAGGAGGGAGAAACGTTTGATTCATCCTTACTGTTTTGAAATTTCCAAGTCCTTTTGTAAAGTCGTTGGTAGCTATAGTCTGAAGGTATAACTTTGCCACAAAGGGCTTGTGTTTTGTTCCTATATATTCTAGAAAAATTTTAGTTGAGTAGTGTGGATCCTGAGAATGTGGATATAATGAGGATGTTTTTAATACAACTGAACTGAAGTATCTATATCAGGTCTTCCTAAAATTATTGATGGTGACTATGGTGGCAACTGCTATACTTGAACACATCTGAGTTGGTGTTTAGTTGAGTTTCCATGATGATTGTGGATCACCTTTTGTTCCCAGGACTTATGCTCCTCAAGTGTTTTCTTATTTTGTAATAACTTTTAGCTAATTAAAGAAAACTTAGTCTCTGCTACCATGTCTATTAATTATTAATAGATGTGTTAAGAGAAATATTGCTATTTTACATATTAAGTCACAAACCATCATGAAGACATATTGTTAATGTTATTGACTGATCTAGGTTTCACTCAACAGAGGATTCTCTTGGGAGTACAAGAATCAAAACATTTTTAAGCCAGAGAGAGGAATTAGTAGAATTTATGATGCTCTTTGACTTCTAATAGAAGAGAGAGGAGAAAAAACCCACTTGCTTTTTTTTTTT
>JAQZBX010003612.1:0-17239 GCA_029593785.1 Cabassous unicinctus | reverse complement strand
TACTTTAAATGTAGTTTGAATGAAGACCCAATTTAGTTATCTCCTTAGATTACCCTAGTGGCAACATGGAAAAAAGATGATTTTACTAAATTTATGTATTCTTTGGTTATCAGGTTGGTATAAATTTTAAATGGAGTATATTTTAATATACATAGGTCAGTGTCTACAACTGATAAATTGAGAATTCTAACTATTCTCACTCATTACTTACTTGTTCTTCTGAAAATAACTGGCATGGGACAGGATTTCCTAAGTATGTCAAATTCCAGCTTTTGTAAATTACATTGATATGAAAGGACCAGGAATGGCATGGGCTTTTTGCTCTCAGCACCTGAGCTCTAATATTGGTTCTCCAATCTGGGGCACACTGATACAGAAAGATATTTGCCACTACTGTGGGGCTGGCCAAGGTCTTCCTGCTGGCCTTGGCTTATGCTCTTTGTGGAGCAGCTGCCTTACCCAAGTCCTCTACTTGGGACGTTGCTCTAACTACGTCCCCTGGTGGCTGCTTAATGGCTACAGCTGTTACTTATGCCATGGGAAATCTGGCAAGAGACTTGATTTCTCTCACTCTTTAGCTTCTTACTTAATGCTATTCTGTAAAGCAGCCAACTTTGTGGGATGCAGGAGTTGAAGAAGGAAGACTGTCACAGCTATCAAGCTTTCCTCTAAGGACCGACTTCTGTGAGCACCTAGGAAACCTTCAGTCATCCAGCTAATTTGGATCTAATGATGAAATGCCTTGATCCTGTGCTTTTATTGCAGCAACTAAGTGGCCATCAAAGCCATTTCCTCCATCAAAGGTTCTTTTCAACCAATACAATATTAAGTCCTTTTTGAAAGCCATTTAACTCAAGATGTCCTAGATTGCATCTTTGTAATGTTAAAAGTATTTCTAAACTTTCCTAATTTCCTGGGCAACTGAAGAGTTGGAAGTTAGGAGCCAGCAGTCTTATTTCTTTTCTTGTTAATGCTTTCAGTTTTTTTCAGTTAGGACCACTCCTTTTGTATCCCATTAGGTCCTATAATGGTGCATTTTTGCACACAGGTGATACTTGGTAAATTATTATTGACTTGAGTTTATTTGAAAGCATTTACATTGGTCCCAATCAAGTTTGATTTATTTTAAACATTTCATGTAGTATTACTCATATAATGATGTGTTTTCTAAAATTTGTTCTAATAATTTATTAAAACTATGAAGAGCCTTGTCCTAATACACCACTACATCTTCAGTTTTATGACTGTTGATGATTTCTAGTTTTTGAAATACCTGTTGAAATGGTTTCTGAAATTTTGTTGTAATGAAGTTAAATAAAGTCACATTTGAAATATATTTTATTATATTTTATATTTAACTAACTTCAGCCTATGGTTTCAAACTTAAAGACTGTGGCAGAATGAATTCAATTAAACAAATACCTATTAAGTGCCTATGGCTACAAGACACTGTTTGGTGCTGGCCATGTATACAAAGAAGCTCAGGGCCTGAAAAAAGGTTGCTGAGTAGGGAACAATATACAGTTTTTCCTTATTTTCATAAACAGAGTATTGTTTTTCATCCCATTAGTTTGGAAATAAGTATGGCAATCAAACTTGAGGCTAATGCTGCTTGTTACAAGCCGAGAGCCATGAAGCTGACTCTCAGAAAGTGAATCAGTTAAAGGTCTAACATGGTTTAGAAAGGAAATTGGTGTCTAATGAAATATTTCTACAGCCCAGTCAGAGCCTCTGATTTTAAGCAATTTTTGACCCTGTCAGTGAGACTCTGGTATAATCAGTGGAGTATATTCTTGAATTTATTTTAATGGAATTTAACCTGTATTACATGTGAATCAACAAAATGTCATGCAGTCATCTTTTCATTTATTCATCATAGCATTTATTTGGGTGTGTGGTCCTAAACTTTACCTGGATATATATGGAATGATACCATTTTGGATTTTATAGTGTTTGCTTGCCTTTTCTTTTCCACTGTTACCTTATTTTAACCTTATGGTTTTATAAAGAAGATATGGAAAATATATGACACCACATTTTTGTGATGGCTTGAAAACCTTTCTTAGGAACACTTCATACCTATTATTTCCCTGATAGAAAGCCCCTCATGGTTTAACATTGATTCTGGGCCCTCATGACTCATTTTGCTGGGTTCTCTACTGTGCTGTTCTTTTGATGCAATGCCACTGTTTCTCAATGTCATTTATTAGCTCAACTAGCATTTTCTAACTACATTTTATTTTTTAAACTTTTTTCTGATTATAAAAGTAGTGTCTACCCATTGTAGAAAGGTTAAAAAAGAATAAACTGTTACTAACATCAGTTTATTTTTAGTCTTTTTTTCTCTAAGCATATGTTTTATATAAAGAATATTTTCTAAATAAAATTGTAATAAATTTATACTTACATACACATATATGCATACACACATATATAATCTTATATTTTCCAGATAATACTGTATAATGATTATTTTTCATGTAATTTAATATTTTTATTTAATTTTTAATTTGTTTACTTTTATAACTGATTTTTTTCACTCTTCAGAATCAAAAGGCACAAAAGTGTATATAATTAAAATTCTTCCTTTCACCCTTCCACATATATAACCAATGTGAAAAATTTTCTGTTCATCCTTCCAGAGATTTTTTTTTTATAAAACTTACATATGTGTAACCTCTTACAAATTGTAGTTTTTAATACTATTTGACACTTTACCTTTTTTTAATCTTAAAAACATGATTGTTTCATGTTAATGCATAGAGAAATTTCCTGTTTCTTTTTGTATGCTGAATAGTAGTCCATTGTATGGATGTATTATGATACATTTAACCAGTCCTCTATTGATGGATGTTTAGATAATTTACAAGCTTTTGCTATTACAAACAATGCTGTAAAGGATAACCTAAAAATATGTCATTTCTCACAGTTGGAGTATATGGGAAGGATAAATTCCTAGAAGTGGAATTGTTATATTAAGTAATATGTTCAGTTTAAACTGTGATAGATATTCCATATCTAAATGGTACCAGCTGCATAGTAATGGGATTAATCACATTGACAATGTTGTGATACCCTCACCACCTTCCATTACTAAAATGTCCCCAGCTCCCTAAAAAGAAACCCAACACCCATTATGCATTAATTACCTATACCCCTACTCCCAACCCCTTTCTCTCTTCTCTATAATCAAATTCCTGTTCCTATGAGCTTGCATATTCTATCATAGTTTCTTTGTAGTTACCATGGGGCTTAAATTTAACATCATAAATCTGTAACAATCTCCTTTGCTTTGATACCAACTTAACTTCAATTGTATTCTCACACTGTGTTCATAGACTTTTCTATCCCCTCACCTTTATGTAGTTCTTGTCACAAATTATATGATTATATATTATCAATCCAAAGCCAGTGATGTATCATTATATTTTATGCGTTTGCCTTTTAGATCCTGTTAGGAAGTAGTAAACAGTGGCATTACAGATCAAAAATAAAATAGTATTGGCATTTATATTTACCTACGTTGTTACCCATACCAGAGAGCTTTATTTTTTTCATGTGATCTATTGTCTATTGTCCTTTCCTTTCAACCTGCAGAACTCTCTTTAGCATCTCTTAGAGGGCTAGACTAGTGACAGACTCCCTCAGTGTTTGTTTCTCTGGGAATGTCTTAATCTCTCTCTCAGTTTTGAAAGACTGTTTTGCTGGATGTAGAATTCTTGGTTGGCAATTTTTTTACTTTCAGCACTTTAAATATGTTATCTCACTGCCTTCTTGACTCCATTATTTCTGATGAAAAATCACTACTTAATCATATTGAGGTTCCCTTGTACATGACATGTTGCTTCTCTATTGTGGCTTTCAGAATTCTCTTTATCTTTCACATTTGACAGTTTGATTATAATATGCTGCAGCATGGATCTACTTGGGTTTATCCTGTTTGGAGTTCATTGAGTGTCTTGGATGTGTATATTCTTGTCTTTTGTTAAATTTGGGAAGTTTTCAGCCATTATTTCTTTAACTATTCTCCCTGCCCCTTTCTCTCTTCTCTCCTGGGACTCCCACATGCGTATACTGATACGCTTGATGGTGTCTAACATGTTACTCAGGCTCTCTTCAGTTTTCTTCATTCTTTATATTTTCTGCTTCTCAGATTGGATGATTTCAATTGTCTTATCTTCCAGTCCTCTGATTCTTTCTTCTGCCTGCTTCAATCTGCTGTTGAACCCCTCTAGGGAATTTTTAATTTCTGTTATAATGGTCTCAGCTCTGGTTTCTTTTATAATTTCTTTCTCTTTATTGATATTCTCTTTGTGTTCTTCTATCATTTTCCTGGTTTCCTTTAGTTCTTTGCCCATGTTTTTCTTTAGCTCTTTGAGCATATTTAGGACCAGTTTTTGAAAGTTTTATCTGTTATGTCTGATCCTCCTCACTGATGGTTCCTAGTGCTTTAATCTTCTTCTTTGCTTGGGCCATTGCTTCCAGTTTCTTTGTATGTTTAATAATCTTTTGTTGAAATGTGGACATTTTGATATTTCAATGTGTTATTGCTGGAATTTAGACTCTAAGGCATCTGTTCCTTCAGCTTGTATCCATCTAGTATTATGACTGAGCTTTCCTTGAATGCCAGGAACTAACAAAAAAGAAAAAAAAAAGAAAAAAAGAAAGCTTCTTTCCCAGTCTTTGCAGATTGACCTGTGCTATCACTCTCCTTTAGGGCTTATCCATACAGTGGTTTAGGGAATAGGTTGAGACCAAAGTGTAGGGGTCTTCCTGATCCTTTCTGCACACTTGTCTTTTCTTGGGCGTGTGCATATGGTTCTAGGAATTTCCCCATTTACAAAAAGAAACAGTCTCCTCAGGGTCCAGGGCACTGCACTGTATGTCCCACAGCCAACAATTCCTTGCCCCAGGCAGCACAACTTGACTGCTCTCCCATAACGTTCTGAAGGAGAGTCCTGTGAACTGCTTCTACAGGCAGGATGGCAAATCCCTCAGGCCATCACAGGACAGATTGGGCCAAATATACATGCTCTCAATATGTGCTCAAGGGTTACTCTGCTCCCTCTGGAACCAGAACCAGAGATCTGGGGTTGGGGTTGGGCAAGCCAGGGTGCCATAAGATCTTACCACTTTTAAGTAGCCTTTTTCTTCAGCATTCACCTTATTACTGCAGTCTTTAATTATTTTCTGGAGCTTTGAGAAAGAGTTACTGCTAGTTCTTGTTAGTTATTCAAAGCTCCTGTGGGGGAACGGAATCCAGAAGTGTCTCATTCCTTTAACACAGTTTAACATGATTTTTAAAAGCTCAAAACACTCTGGATATACTTTAAGTTATTTAATTTACCCATTTTTGGACATTTAAGTCATTTCCAGATTTTTCTCTAATAGATAATGCTGTGGTTATCAATTCTGTGTGTGAATGTTTGTAACCATTTTTTATATCCTTAGGATAAATGCCTAGACACGAAAATTTTGGGTCTAAGTATGTGAATTATATTATCGCCCTTGATACATATTCCCAAATTACTTTTCAGAAAAGTTATACTATTTTATATTGCTATCAGAAATATATGCAAATGACTTAGTTACTGCATACTGGCTAATCATTTTATTGTGATTTAAATTTTTAAAAAAATTACATTTAGTTGGTATTTATCCAATGCCTCTGGGTATATTTAAATGAGATTTAGTCTCAAGACTGCTGAGAATTCTCAGAATTGCTGATGCTCAGGTTTTCTCTGGGGTGGAACTTTATGAATTCTGATTCAGTTTAAGGCTAGCTCTTTTTATTGTCTAAGAATTTGGTCTGATTCAGGAAACCAGTGTGGCTTCTGGTCTGCCCAGTGTTGTCCAGTGGCCCTGAATTAGTTCCTTAGTTATCATCAGAGATGTCTTGTGATTTCACAGAAACTGCTGTGTATCTCTACACAGGGGGACAGATAGTGGAAGCTGCTGAGACAGATCCCAGAACTTGATTATCAGAGAATGAGTCTGCATTAACCTGCTGTTTATTAAACTGTTAAACTTTGACTAATGTCTCTGAGGCTGAGGATCTCCTGCACTTCTTACTTGAACAGTCTAGGGGGACAATTACAGTGCTATATTTATGAACAGAGAATCTCTGGTATCTTGTTTTAGTAACTACCTGCAAGTTTTAAAGTAATATAATTTTTCTTCTGCTTTCTGAAATTGTTTTATTTAAACTAAACCACATAACTGAAAAAAAAAAAAATTCAAGTGCAAATGTTTGATAGTTTGTATGGATTTGAGCCCCAAAGGTTAATTGATTATCCGTTTTTAGCTGGAGACTCTAAGATGTGCCTGGTTTGTCACATTTAATGTGCTTTTTTTTTTTTTTCCTCCTGGGACAGTGGTGTGATAGAATGGGAAAAGCAGGCATGGGCTTGAAAGCATGTCAGAAATGGATTTGATTCTAAGCTTCACTGCATAGTAGCTCTCAGCCTCAATTTCCTTATCATTAAAATAGGGATAATAATAACTGCCTAAAGGGGTTGTTGGGAGAGGATTCAATGAAATAACAGACCTAAAGTGCTAAGCTCAGAGCCTAGCTTATACCTGGTATTCAGTAAATGTTAGCAACAAAGAAATCTAGTGAGCAAATTTTGGAGAAAAAAACATTTTAAATTATAGAATATCATTGGGGAAAACATTAAAAAAAATATTTTTGTGTAGACTGTTACATCCTGTTAAATTGAGGCCTTATTAGGTCTGGTTTAATGAATAGACATTAATTATAGTTAATTAAAATGTAATGGGTCCTGCTAAAATTTTTAAACAATATTGTTTTTAATGAAGGTAAATACTCATATTTGTTTACAGTGTCAACGATCCTCAAATCTATGTTGTCTTAATCCTGTTCTATAATTTTACAAATCTGAATTATTGGGGGTATACTGATAGTTAAAAGAAGTAAGAATATTTCAGAAAATTCATATAAAAATTTTTATAATAATCGTGACTTTTTTCTCTTAGTTCTGTCTCTTATGTATATGCTTATAGGTAAAAATTTTAGCTATAAAATAATTCTAAATTTGATGTTATTTCAGTAGCATTTGCTCTTTAGAAATAGTTTTCTTACACTTGTTATTTTGTGTCCTTCATTTTTCTAGGAGCTGACCAGTGCTTTGATGCATATAAAACTGCATCTTTTCGTTCAGATCTTTACACTTGCATTCTTCCCAGCAACAATATGGCTTTTTCTCCAGCTTTTATCAATTACACCCATCAATGAATGGCTCTTAAAAGGGTATGTTTAAATCTTTTGAGGGATCAACTTTTAATGGGGCATCTACAGTGACATTTTTGTTTCTTTGGCAACTAATATAAGGGACTTATGTATCATTTCTTAAAGTGAAATAAAAATACTTTTAACATTATTATTCTCCTTTAAAAGCATAATGTTTCTTTAAAGAGATTTATCAAAAAGAATTTTATAACAGAATCTTAAAATATGCCTTCATGCTTAATCTTAAGGTTCTAAGATGGACAGTTTTCAGAGACTTTTAAAGGATGACAATGGGAGAAAAAAATGGAAGAGAATAGAGGATGTAAGATCTGTACATGTGTTAATAATATAAAATGTCAACTGGGTGCTTTACATTTTGCATTCTACATCTTACCAGATGTGTAAAGGTAATGGCTGAGCATAGTATGTGTTTTTAAAACTTGTAGGAAAGAAAAAATGGGACAAGCATTTAATTTTATACTTATTTCTATTTTATGTTTGATGTAATAGTTGAAGTAAGAGTAGATTTTTAAAAGACTCTTTTTCCATTAAAAAATGTTGCTATGTTTATTAAAAGGATTTAGTGATTTTTTTTTTTTTTTAAGTATTTGAAGTGGTTTAAAACCAACCACATTTTAGCACCATGGCTAAAAGACTGGACTTGTGCCTGAACACTGAGTTCTGACCTTGTCTTTAACTTGCTATGTGACTTTGGGGAAAATCATTTAACAGTTTCGAGCCTCAATTTCCCTGAAGAAATGAGGATAGCCATAATTTTACTATCTACTTTATAATGATTTTGGGAATATTGATTGGGATCACTTATTCATTTATTCATGTTATTTATTTAGTTCCTACCATGTTCCAGGAATTATTGTAGGTGCTGGGAAAACAACAGTAAACAAGATTGGTAAAGTGCCCCCTAGTTTTGAGCTTTGGGGAGATTCAGGGTATGCAATTGTCAATAAATAAGTAAATAGTTAAGCATGATAGAAATAAGTGCTGTTAAGAGAGTAAAGTAGTGTGGCATGATTGAGACTGCTTAGGTGGGCAGACTGGTAACTACTTTAGAATGCAGAGTCCTGGGGGCAGAATGTTCTAGGCAGACAGAATATGCAAAGGGAGGAATAAGCCTGGCATATTCTACAGTCCGTAATGTGACATAATGGCCAGAGCTTGTTGATAAAGGGGAAGAATAGTGTGACTTGAAGTTAGAGAGATAAGCAGGAGGCAGGCCACACAACCTTGTAGGCCATGGGTCAGCTTTTTTTCTGAGTGCTATAGCATGCTATTGGGAGGTTTCAAATGAGAGAGTGATGTGGTCTGATTTATATTTGCAAACAATTACTCTGGCTACTGTTGGGAGATTAGATAGTAGAGGGGCCAGAGAGACAGCTAGGAGTCTACCTTGAATGCTAGTGTTGTGAGGTCCAATAGAGAGATAAGGATGTATGCAGGATATATTTTGAAATAAAAGCCTTCAGAACCCACTGGTGGTTAGGATGTGGAGTGAACTGGACAGAGAGTAAGATGAATTCTGGGTGTTAGATATGAACTATTGGGTATTTGGTGGCATCATTTACTTAGCTGAAGAGAAACAGGTTAGGAGAAGAGGGGGAAATCAAGAGTATTTCATTTCATTTTTTTTTACCAGTTGAGTTTAAGATAATGAGCATAAAGTTTCACAGAAAAGCATGAAATGCCACATAAAAATGATGACATTATTAGAGCAATAATGTGTGATGTGTATCAAGAACTGATATTTACTGAGCGTCTGCCATATGTAGGGCAATCAAGGAATAGGAAGATATTAAATCACTTTCCTTGTCTTCAGGGAACTTCAGGAAATCCTGTTGGATACATAAGACATATATATAAAATAGTAACCAACCAAAAGGGGGCAGCATATGATTTTTCAGATGAGTGGTGAAATGGTTATGGGGTTAGAGGTCCAGAAAGGTTGTGTACTCAAAAGTAGAGAGTTCAAAATGAGGCATTAATGGGAGAGAAAGATAAAAAATTTCATTAGGCCCAGATGGTAGAAGGCCTGAACTAATGGGCTAAGGAGTTTGGGTTTGAATCTCCATCGAGAGCCCTTAAAAGTGCTAAACAGAACAACATGCTAAGAAGTGATTATTAAGCAAGATTAATTTGGTACCATTGTACTGGGGTATTATTAGAAGAGTAGCGCTTGGAATTTCAGTATGCTAAATATAACAAGCATACAGTTCTCACCTCAGGATATTAAACTTAAAGGACTGCACGCTTAGCCTAACTTACTTCCAGAAAGCTCATTCTACCTCACTTTTTCTCATCCCCCCTCCCCACTTTGAGAGTACACACTTAATTAACTTGAGGGAGCTGCAGATTCCTACCTCAGGATTGTGTTTAAGTCATTGAAATAAATATATTTCGAGACCATACTATACTCCTTATCTTGCTTTATTAAAGATAAGAGTGGAAGTAGGGAGACCGTTCAGCAAACATTTGTGGTGTCCAGACTTAAGCGAAAAGTATCTGAATGCGAATGATGGAAGTAGTCATTAGAAGAATGTAAAGTTGGTTGTGGTGACTGATTTATGAGGAACATGAGGAGTCAGATATAACTCCAAAGTTCCAAACTGGATCAATGGGAAAAAACTGGTCCCACTGGCAAAAATAGGTGAATTCAGAGAGGTTGATTTGTTAGAAAATATATAAGTTCAGTATTAGGCACGTTTAGTTTGAGGTTGCAGTCATAGGCAGCTACACGTTTGGGAATGGTAGTTAGCATTAGAAATGTAAATTTGAGGGTATCCCTATAGATTTGGAAGTAAGATCCAGGGGAAGACTAGTTTAAAAAACAGGAGATAAAAATCAGAATGATAAAGTACCATGGTAGCCAAGAGAATAGAGTGCCTTGAGAAGGAAGAAGGAAAGGAGAATGAGGATGGGGAAAAAATACTGGATTTAGTCATTAGAAAATCACTGGTTGCTTTTAATATTGCTATTTTTACTAGTAGAAGGGCCAGAAGTCAGGATCCAGGGGAATAAACAGAGTTCATGGAGTGTTCATGGAGGTAGAACACTCTTAAAGAAGATCAGCTTAATCAATGAAAAAGTAGGATTGTACCTGGAGGAGGCAACAGTATTAACTTTGTTGTCAGTTATCTGTATTTGTGTGTTGAATTTTCTGCCTCCTTGAAGGCAAAAATAATGTCATGCTTTTTAAAATACCCTCCTGTAATATCTACCCGTAGAAGTTACTCTGTATATTGTTTAGGGATTTTTTTTTTTAGGTACTGAGGGCTGGGTATTAAACCTGAGACCTCGTATGTGGGAAGCTGGTGCTCAACCACTGAGCCACACTGGCTTTCCTGAGCTGGTTTTTTCATTTGTTTTGCTTATTGCTTGTTTCTGTTTTCTCAGAAGGCACCGGGAACCAAACCTGGCACCTCCCAAGTGGAAGGCAGGCACTCAACCACTTGAGCCATATCTGCTCCTAGGGATTTTTTTTTTTAAGCTAGGGAGACCTCTGCTTCTTTGTATGTAAAAGGGTCAGAAGTGAAGGAAAGATTGAAAAAGCTAAGACAGGTTGATTTTTACTTTAACTTAAAATGACCTAAGATTATATACACTTACCAAATGATTAACCATTTTGGTTATGTTTCAATGACTACACTCACTATAACTTGACTGTTTTTTGAATGATAAAATAAGAGCTTATATTACTGAAAAATGAAATCATTCTGTTCTGCAAGCCTGCAGAACAGAATGAATGTTCAGAGCCCATGCATTTGTAATATCTTCTAGGCCATGTTGCTGAATGTAGAATTATCTAAACTAAACAGGGTATGTGCATTAATAAACACACTTCTATTTTAATTTTCTTGGCTCTGCTCTTTTAGAATGAGTGTAGTGAAAACTATTTATAATTGCATTTTCTTTTATTTTACAGTTTGCAGACAGTAGGTTGCATGCCTCCCCCTGTGTCTTCTGCAGTGATTTTAACCAAGGCAGTTGGTGGAAATGAGGTAAGTCATGGTGCTGTTTCAAACATAAGTGGGTACTGTGCTTCAATGCCTGTTTTGAACATGAGGGAGTCATGTTACAGAAAACCCATAACCACAGCAGTCTTTGAAAGAAGTGGGTGTATTCATATATCAGGATGATGCCAAAATTGGTTATGATGAGTAGAATTTAGGATTTCAATGAAAAGAGCAAGGGAGATGAATATGGTGTTTTTTTTCACCCCAGTGGGAAACTGGGAGAAAGAGGACAGAGGAATCCAGTGAAAGGGAGTTTTCATCCAATATTCACAGACTATGGCCACTGGTTAGTTCTTAAAAAAATTGTAGCTAACTAACTCGATAGAAAAAGGGTCAATATAAGTTTAATGGTAAATATGGATGGTCCAAAAAGGAGAAATTTGGCCATGGTTCTAAGATAAGTTCAATGAAATTATTCAACTGCTTGGGGACTGTGGTAAAAGAAGAGTGTTTATGTATTGGGATAGCAATTGTCCACTTTAGAAGCTATATATAAGGAGATTCTTCCTTTGGTGAAAGCCCTTACAACTTCATACTGGTGAGTGGATTTCTATTGTGATATCTTATTCCTCCTTTTTCACCTATGTTCTCTCCTTCAAAAAGAATCCTATTGAATGAAGGAAGAATAAGAGGTTCCTATGCTTTCCTACTATCTACTTTAATTTTCACCTACTTTATTCTTTCTAAACATGTTTATTGAGTACCTGCTATATTCTTTTTTTAAAATACCAGGCTTGATGAAATATAGTTGACACCCAATAAGCTATTCATACTTAAAATATACAATGTGATAAGTTTTGACATATGTATACACCTATGAAACTATCACTACAAACAAGGTTGTGAGCATATCCATCACCCCTAAAATAGTGAATATCTCCATGTGCCCCTCTGTAATCCATCCTACTTGCCCTTCGCAGTACTTCTCCTCCACAGGCAACCACTGATTTGCTTTCTGTCACTATAGATTAGTCTACATTTTTTAGAGTTTTATATAAATGGAATTATACCATGTGTGCTTTTTTTTCTTTTTGGACTTCTTTCACTCAGCATAATTATTTTGAGATTCATCTATGTTGTAATAACAATAGTTCATTTCTTTTTATTGCTGACTAGTATTCTATTTATAACACAATTTGTTTGTCTATTCACCTGTTGATGGTCATTTGGTCAATTTCCAGTTTCTGGCTATATCAAATAAAGGTGCCATTAACATTTGTACAAATCATTGTGTAGACATATGATTTCACTTCTTTTGGGAATACCTAGGAGTAGGATGGCAGGATCATATGATAGATGTATGTTTTAGGACCTTTCAACCAAGGAAGAATCACCTGCAAAGAGCTATAAATCACCTGTACAGTTTCTGTGATGGACAATTGCAACTCCCATATACAAGTACTCTTCTTTTATCACAGGTATATGTTTAACTTTTTAAGAAATTGCCAAGCTATTTTCCAAAGTAGTTGTACCATTTTTTTAAGGGTTAGATGATACGAATGATTTATTTTTCTTTTTTAGTTACCTCCTCTTTCTTTTCTTTTTTTATTATAGAAGTTGTGCGCTTGCAAAACAATCATGCATAACATACAGGATTCCCATTCATCACCCCACACCAACATCTTGTATTGTTGTGGAACATTTGTTACAAATGATGAAAGAACATCACCAAAATATTACTGCTAACTATAGTCCATAGCTTACATTTGGTGTATTTTTGGACCAATTTATTTCCCAGCCAGCAATGTATAAGAGTTCCAGTTCTTCATATCTTTGTCAGTAATTCATATTGTTAGTCTTTTTAATTTTAGCTGTTCTAACATGTGTCCAGTGATATCTTGTGTATGTGTTTTTTTTAATCAATTCAACATTTATTGAGTGCCTATTATGCATCAGATACTGTGATCAATGTTTTTCTAGTAAAAGAAGTTTTATTTTTATTTTCACTTTTTTATTAGAGAATTTGTAGGTTTACAGAAAAGTCATGAATAAAACACAGAGTTCCCATGTACTGCCCTATTATTACCACCTTGCATTAGTATGGTACATTTGTTACAATTCATGAAAGAACATTTTTATAATTGCACTATTAACTATAGTTCATCATTTATAATAGGGTTCACTGTTTGTGTTGTACAGTCCTATGTTTCATTGTGGTTTTAATTTGCATTTCCCTGTGACTGATGCGTTGAGCATCTTTTCATGTGCTTATTTGCCATCCACATGTTTTCTCTGGTGAAATGTCTGTTCGTATCTTTTGCCTTTTTTTTTTTTTAATTGGGTGGGTTGTTTTCTTATTGTTGAGTTTTGAGAGTTTTATATATTCTGGATACTAGTCCTTCATCAGATATATGCTTTATAAATATTTTTTCCCACTCTGCAGCTCGTATTTTCATTTTCTTAACATTGTCTTTTGAAGAACAGAATGGTAGTGGAGGCTGTAAAAGGTATTTGGATCCTGAATTGGTAAAAGATATGCTGACAAATTGAATAGGGGATATAAGAGCAAGAGAGGAGCTCAAGAATGACTCTAAGGGTTTTGGCTCAACACCTGGAAGGATAGGCTTGTTGATGTTGAGATGCATACTAGGTGATAGTAGTTTTGGAGGGATTAGTCTGGGTAGGTTAGGCTATGCTGTGGTAACTAAAAACTGTAAAATCTCAGGGGCTAAACATGTAAATTTATTTCTTGCTGATGGTACATGTTCCATCTGTATGGAAAACAGGCATTTTCATTGCCACAACAGGGAAAGGGAGAAACTGGGAATCACAAATGTGCTTTTCACTTTGCATACATTAAATTGGCCAGAACAAGTCATATGACTTCACCATGTGCTATCATTTATGTATCCTAAAGGAGGGAACTGGATAGTGGTGAACACTTGTATTGTCTAATGTGTGGATAAAGATCAAGAGTCAGTTTTTTGATGTAAGATGCCTATTAAATTATCCAAATGTAGAGGTCAGTTAAATGATTGGAGTTAGGAGTCTGGGGTTCAGAGAGTCGTCTAGACTTATTACAACCCATCTTCTGCTCCTGAAGGGCACGGGTCGGGGCAGTGACAAGGACACGTTTGGCACATAATCAGACATGAGCTTTATTTATTGGGACTTACAGACAGGAGAGCGTCTTTAGTGGTGGCAGGCCGAAGAATGAAAATTGTGCTCTGCAAAGAGGCGGGAAAATGAGGGACAATATATAGGGTCTCAGAACAAAGACATTTCATAACAGAGTTACATAAATGGGGTCTGGTGATGTTATTGTAGGAAAGAATTGTACAGCCTGGAGAAAATTACAGTTTACAATACCATCTGTACATTATTCTTCTATGAGGGGGGTTGTTACATTTTAACTCGTGTCCTGGGGCAGGCAGGCAGCTGTGTACAGTGGGCTGAGTTTCCCTTAGGGAGGGGAAGCCAGGGCTGGGGACCTACTGGGCCTCCACAGTCCACTCCTACTCAGCAGTTTGCATTGCTCCAGGACACACACTGCATCCATATCTCACAACAACAGTATAGCATACAACAGAATACTGAGTCCTCCACCAAAAGCTTACAGACATACACAGATATGTCCCCGGGGCTAAGAAAGGCAATTAAACTAATTAGACAGAGCATCAATAGCTAGACATTATGAGAGTGATTAGGAATATATACACAACATTGAACATTATTTAATGAGAAGGTCTTGTTCCAAATTTGTCCATGGGTTGTATTCTGCCATGCAACAATGTGTCTCACGCTGTTCAATTTGTAGGAGTTACAGTTCAAGGCAGATTGTGCTGGTCTAACAGTATACAAGCAACATTTTTATTATTAGACAACAAAGTACCAGGTAGGCGAGTTTTATGAAGAGGCTTCTAATACCATACACATTTTCCTTTTAAATTCTCTAAATTTTTTATGGTGACATAAAAAACTAGTTTAGGTATAAGGAAAGTTCACATAATTCACATATAGGACCCCAGCTATTTGCTGTCCTGATTGGTTGCCTTTTTAACTTCACCTGTCAGCTTTCAGGGAACCAATGGGGAGGCCTTTCTGTTTGGAGTTATCCAGGACTTCTTTTGAGCCCAGGACTTTTAAACTGGACTTTGTGACTAGAGTCTTTTGCGGGCTTTATTTTTTATCAGCTGCCTTCCCTGTTTCCTATACTAACCTACCTTAACTTCCCTCTTAGAAAGTTTACACCCTTATTCTGAAGGGAGAGCTGAAGGGTAATGAACATTCTAATGTCGCTGCTTCCTGCTGGTTAGAGGCAGTAGTTTCTGTCTGACAGCGTGCGAAACTCTGCTTATTGAGGTTGAGGGAAGGTGGGTCTGGCACCGTGGTTGGAACTGGATGAAATCCCTGCATAACTAATACCTTGTTCTAGAATGCATTGATTCTGGAAGAAATAAACTTAGAAAACGAATTAAGTTTACAAAGACTTTTAATATGTTTAATATCCTTCTGGATATGATCTAGAATAGAAGAGGTATTATTATATTCATCAAGCATATAGGTACAGCACTTAATACTAATTAATGCAATAATCAATGCACAAGTTCCTCTTTGAGCTGCAGTTAATAGATCTAAGCTCCAGGTTTGCAATACCATATATGTTGTCTCTCCATGGAAGCAGGCTATAATGCCAGTTGTGTTTGTTAAAGTTCTACATATATTACTCTGGTATTTATTGCTCCACTTGGTATGTTCTTCACAAAGCCAGCATGCTGCAGCACTATTGGTCCTAGGGAGGCTCCAGTGTTCTACCAGTCTGGTGTACAGCACGTTTTGGCACTAACAAACAGAGCCAGTCTAGAGGCAACGTAAATTTTAAATCTGGCTGTATCGAGCCATTGCTGGCTGTCGCAGGAGTCCAAAACAGCAACATACTTTCTATTCACTTTAGGAGCATGTCCAGAGATGTAGTAGATACTTTTATTGTTTTAGGGGTTGTAGTGACCAACCTAGCCAATAACTCAAATGGAGAGGCAGCATGTAGGGTACTGGGCCCACCAGAGAGTTTGACAATACTGAAGTTTATCTCTTAGTTTTTTTTTCAAAGATTTATTTATTTACTTGATCCATTTTAACCACCCCCTTCCCCATTTGCTGTTTTGTGTCCATTCGCTGGGCAGTTCTCTGTGTCTGTTTCATCTTTTCTTATCCTCCTCCTCCAGTCTTCACCAGGATTCGATCCTGGAGACCTCTGATGTAGGAGAGAGGTGTTCTGCCATCTGCGCCACCTCGGCTCCTGGTTTTCGGAGCTTTCGGAGCATCTCGTCTTGTCTCTCTCCTTTTACGTCATCATCTTGCTTCATGGCTCCCGGGGCCTGGCGGCTCACCGGCACACAGAGCCTGGCAGCCCATGCGCCTTCTATATATATTTTTATTTTACCGGGAGGTCCTGGGGATCGAACCTAGGTCCCTCCATATGCAGACGGATGCCCAACCATTTGAGCCACATCTGCCCCCCTATCTCTTAGTTTTTTAACATACTTTCTAAACACTTGCAATGCAGTTTATAACATATTAAATGAACTTAACTATTTTTATTACTTTACCTTTTACTTTTACACCTTTACCATGATTACATTAACAGGTATTTTATTTTAGCAGTATAGGGAAAAACTACTTTTTAAAAATTATTTTATGAAAACCCAAGATTCCCAATGGAATTAAGATTTTTTCTCCCCTGCCACCACTTTAATAAGCAGATTGAGGTGGCCTCTGACAGTTTTCCCTAATATGAAGTTACTTTTTGTTATCAATATTACTTTAGGTTTCTGATTAATAATGGCTTCCTGGAATTAGCCATTTAACTATTTCAGTTTAGAAAATGCTTTTGCAAACTTTCTATAGTCATAAGTTACTTTTACCTTTAAATAAGTTTATTAAATTACAATTAGCAACCTATGAAATTTACTTTTATCCATTTAGGTCTTGTCTTGCATTCCTTTTTTTTTTTTTTTTTTTT
>JAQZBX010003611.1:39942-64523 GCA_029593785.1 Cabassous unicinctus | reverse complement strand
CCTAATGCTAATTTTAATTTTGAAAGACTTAACAGATGAAATAGTTGAGCCTGTGATCTACCTGTCTTACTTCCCCACATCCCACACCACCCTCCCTTCCAGGTTTTCGCTAGGTTTCTATGTTCTAGATTTCAGCTTCATATGTTCCTCCACCTAAAATTGTCTTAAACATGTATATAAAAATTATGAAGGAAGATACTGTCCCAAAGGCCTTGTCTCAGTGTGCACAGATAAACCAGTGTTGGGACAATATATTAAAAGAGTCAGTTACGTTGAAGGGTCACACGTTAGTCACGTGGTAGCTCTTGCCCTGTGTACATCCCACTGTGGTCTTATCTTAGCTTCCACGGTCATTTTGTGTATTTTTGCATTTTTTTTCTCATCATGGGTCTTAAGAAAATTAGCAGTGATAGCGCTGAACAGAAAAGAAAATTACTTAGCACCAATATTGAGCAAAAAATAAAAGAAATAGTATGTAAATATGAGGGAGGTATTCGCCCTCACCATCATTAAGAATAAAGAAGCAATAAAGAAGGCTGATGTTGCAAAAGGAGTTAAAGCAGTAACAAAGCAGCGTTCCCAAACACTCGAGGAAGTTGAAAAGCTGTTATTAATTTGGGTAAATGAGAAGCAGTTAGCGGGCAATAGTGTCTTGGAAGCCACGAGATGTGAAAAAGCGAGTATTGTGTGCCAATCTTTTGAAAAAAACAAACCAGAACCGAGTGATGAGAGTGTTAAAGTTTTTAAGGCCAATCACGGCTGGTTTGATAATTTTAAAAAGAAAACCTGCATCCAGAGTGTCGTGAGGCATGGCGAGGCAGCGAGTGCTAACAAAAAGCTTGCTGATGAATTCTTCAGTGAATTTCAAGACTACATGGAGGCTAAAGGTTTTATTCCCCACCAAGTTTTTAAGCCTGTGGGTACAGAGGGTGCAGTTGTGCAGGATACTGTGTCTTTGGGCCAATCCGTGGGTCTGGAGGTCAACGCTGCCGATGTTAAGGAGCTAGTGGAGGAACATCGTGAAGAGCTCAGCACTGAGGAGCTGCAGGAGCTACAGAAGGAGCAGCAACAAGAGGTGGCTGAGGAGATTTCTTCAGGTGAGGAGGAGATAAGGGAGGATGTCCCCAGTTCCTTGATACAAGAAATGTGTGCAAAATGGGCAGAAGTTCAAAACCTTGTGGAGAAGTACCATCCAGACAAATGGATGTGAATTTATTGAATGTGAATTTATTGAATGACCAAACAATTTCATACTTCTGGGGAATTCTGAAAAGAAGACAGAAGCAGTCCTCACTGGATACATTTTTAGTGAAGGTGACAAAGAGTGTGTCAGAGCCTGTGGTGCAAGTTGGAAAAAAGGCAGAAAAGAGAAAGAAGACTCTGAAGTGCAAGTGTCCGATATTCTACTGGAGGAGGACTCTCCTTCCAAGCAACACTCCATGTAACCTCTCCTCCTCACCACTCTCCTCCCACCGTCCCATTAGGCCATGGACTCTTCTCAGGACAGGTAAAGTGAAGTTTTTATTTTATTTAATCTAAGTATTTTTAATTTTTAGGTTTATTTTTCATGTAAAGTAATGATATTCAACCTTATCTTTTTACATATTGTCTTAAAAATGTGCATCGTCCTTGGTTTGGGAACACATTAAATTTATTTACATTATTCCTTATGGGAAAAATTTGTTTGGTACTCATTGTATCTCCAGGAACCAATTAACAAGTACCAAGGTACCCATCTGAGCATGTGTGAGTGTGTGTGTGTGTATAAAATATATAGTGGTAAGCGTATATTAAAGGATCTGAGTAGTCCTGCAGTAAGTAAACCTGTAGAATCTAGCATTTGATGTATTGGATGTATTGGAACATTTTTATTTTTTTCATAACATTTACCAACACCCACTCCTGTGGAAACCCTTCTTCCTTGGTTACTGATACCCCTGCCAGCTTGGTCCCCCACATGAATGCCCTCCTTGCCCTTCTCAGGCTTGGATTCGACCTGCTGGGCCACCTTTTCCAACATGGACACATTCCTCTTCCCTTTCTTTGGGCACTAGTGCCCTTCTGCAAGCCAGTGTCCACCCAACACCCCATTGCAAACTTTCTTAAAGGCTTCAATTAGAGATGCGGAGTTAAGGAAAGATGAAGTGGAGATGTATTGCTTGGTTAGCAGAGATTTCCTACCATAGTAAATTACTTTTCTCCACAGAAAATGATCACTTTTTCTCTCATCATATATGCCCTATATAAAGGATGTTAACATATTTCCTACTTATTGAATGTCTTCTACATGCTAGTCACTGTATACTCATTGTTTCTATTTCTCACCACAACTCTCTAAAATATGTTGTTATTATTCTTGTTATATAAATGAGGAAAAAAAGGCTCAGAGAGTTTAAATAATGTTCCAAAAGCTACCCCATGTAATTTCATCACAAAGAACCTCTTTAAGAATGGATAGAACTCCAGACACACACTATAACATACTTACCTCAGAAAGCATGGTGCCTAAACTTTTGGGTTTTACCTCTAGAAATTTGATTGATCTTCACTGTGTCTTGGAATTGTAGAAGATTATTTTTATTGCTACAATCTGAAATTATCTATGATCATACCTAAAAAAATACAGGAAAAATACCCAAATTCCATGCACTAATGTACAAACAGCTCATTCCTAAGATAAGGAGAAAAACATTTTCCTTGATGTTTCCTTAAGCTGTTTCTCAAAGATTAAGAAAAATCATTTCTGAGCTTTTTGTTTTGTTGTTTTGTTTGGGGAGGTGGGACAGATGTCTTTATTCCAGTTTGTGTATCTCCTACAATGACTACATATTAAAAGATGGCCTTTCTGACAAAGGACAGAAATAAGGGTCTACAGATCAGCTACTGACCAGCGATCCTCTGCCTAGTTAATGTTGATGATAAGCTAGAAAGCATTTGGGAAAAATAGAAAGGAAAAAATAGGATTTTTTTCATATTTGTATCAGAGCTTAGTTAATTTTAATTTTTCACTCCCTCCAAATGTGTTATGGACTTTTGGCAGTTCTTATTTGATTTTTATCCCAGTAAAAGTGAAGCAGAAAATCAAGCCACACCATGGTTACTTTAAATAAATTGACTAAATGGCCAAGGCCACCCATCTTAGGTATGATTCTCTATGAGGGGTATAATTATGGCTGACTTTAGTTTTCTTCTTAATACTTTTTCTGTACATTAAAAATTTTCTAGAATGAAGATTTAATGCCTTATTAATCATAAAAAGTGTTTTTATAAGCATCATAAAATATACTATATGTAAAAAAAAATTCCAGACTCTACAGATGTTTAAATGTGAAGGTAAATGCCTTCCTAAAGGCGCGGGTTTAAAGGTTATTGTTTTAGTCTGCTGGGCTGCCAAAATGCAATATACCAGAAATGGGTTGGCTTTTACAATGGGGATTTATTAACTTAAAGCTTATGTTCTGGGACTGTGAAAATATTCAAATACAGACTTTATCAGGTGATGATTTTCTCCCCCAAAAGACCGTTGCTGGTGATCCTAGACTCCTTTCACATGGCAAGATACATGGTAGCAGCTCCTGGCCTCTCCTTTCCCTTCTGGGTTTCATTGCTTTCAGCTTCTAGCTTCTTCTGGCTTTCTCTCTGCTCCTGTGGCTTTCTCTATCTCTCTCTCTCTAGTCATCCCATTTATAAAGGACTCCAGTAAGAGGATTAAGACCCACCCTGGGCCACACCTTACTGATGTAACCTAATCAAAAGGCCCACCTACAATAGGTTCACACCTACAGGAATGGATTAGCTCTAAGGACGTGATTTTTCTGGGGTCCATAAAAGCCTCAAACTACCACAGTTATGGATACTGAAAATATTTATTAAATAGGCCTTGAAGTTTGGACTCCTTTTCAAAATTTCTCCTTCAAAATTTCAGTGATGGTTGATAGCTAGCCTTTATAATAACATGACCTCACTGACATATTTTTAATTAGCCTCACATTTTGATGTTTCGTTTAAGGTTAACATGGAGACATTTCCTTTTCTGAGGAAGGAGCCACTTCTTTCTAGTCACCTGATCTCACTCTACTTCCTGTAGTTCCTTTTCCTTGGATTGAGATGAGTCTGAAACAGCAATTTAGCACAAAAGGAAGTGGAGAGTGGGCCAATACTGAGTGGCTTTGATTAATGTAGAAAGCAAAGCAGATGGTTCAGTGCAAATAATCCACTTAAGGGCAGGGATTTGTCAATTGATCAGGCCTTTCTAACTAGAAAGTGGATGAGGATTACCTAGGGTAATAAAGCACGTGTGTAAGGACCATGGCAAACTGCCATGTGGCATCTTTCAGCACAGCCCTGGGAGGCTGGTGCTCACTTAATTGCCATGAAGCCCCATGCCTTTTGGGTTGAGGAAGGTGGCTTCTCTTCTCAATATTAGTATCTACCATTTTAGAGTGACCACGAGCAAGCAGCCTCTGCTCTTCTATCAAACTTGGGCTCTTGGCTGTGGGGAGACCTATCCCACTGTTGCCCTTGCTTCTGTACCACAGATCCCACTTTTGCTACTAAATTTCCAAGAACTATATTTGAGAAACAAAAGAGATGCTACTAATAATATACTGATATTCTGGTCTTCACAAATAAAAAGCAAAGTAAATACTAAAAATATGCTTTAATGTTACCTGACAATATAAAAAGGACTTTGAGGGATTTTAATAGAAGCAGTGACTTCATCCATATGTGAACCATTCCAAGAAACTGTATTTGAGGCAGGCAACAGCACATATGCCCTGAAAGGGATGCTTTATTTAGATACCACATGTCGCTTTTCAAGATGCAATGCCACTCATCTCTGGAAAGCCTTCTTGAGTAAATAAAAAAAACCATATATGTTTTGATTCTTTTTTTCTCTCATATGTATACACACATTTATTATATTCCCTTTTTGTGTGTTTATATTTAATCTCCAATTGATTATAGCTCCTTGAGGGATAGAAGACTTTATCAACAAAGTTCAGAAGGCACTAGGCACTCAAAAATGTGTGTTCAATAACAAAGCAACATTAGTTAACACTTACTGAGAGCTTATGATACTCATTAGTATGTCACATGGAAAATCTTTTCTAATCTCTATAGGGTAGGTGTATTAGTTTCCAAGGGCTGCTATAAAAAAAAATGACTACAAACATGGTGGCTTGAAACAATAGAAGCTTATTGTCTCAGAGTTCCGGAGGCTAGAAGTCCAAAATCAAGGTGTCAGCAGGACCATGCTCCCTCTGAAACCTGTAGGGGAGAATTCTTCCTTGTCTCTTCCTAGCTTTTGGTGGTTGGCTGGCAAACCTGGGCACTGCTTTGCTTGCAGCTATAGCACTTCAGTCCATGTCACATGGCATAATCTTCCTCTTCTTATCAGGACAGTCATGTAGGATTAGGGGCCCACCCTAATTCAGTATAACCTCATCTTAACCTGAGTACATCTGCAAAGACCCTGTTTCCAAGTAAGGTCACATTCATAGGTACCAAGGCCTAGGATTCAGCATGTCTTTTGGAGGGATACAATTCAACATTTAATGGTAGGTGTTATTATTGCACAAATTGTGCCAATGGAGACACAGGGGTTTTAAATGGTTTTGGGTGCTGGGTCACACAGCTGGCATGTAGCATTATAGGCATCCCCCAAACAGATGGGCTGACCCAGGGGTTCACTCTTACCACTACTCTCTAGAGTGTTATATTTACATGGAAGACAAAGGAGATTCCCACATCATAGGTTTTTATTAGAGCCACTTGCTGCAAAATTAAGACATCAGCCACCAGAAGTCCTTGGAATTGAGTCTTTGTGAATATTCTAGTTGAGAGGTCACATGGGCAGGCATGGGTATCAGATAGTTCTGAGGTTAAATTGTAGCTTGATCATTCACCAGCTGTAAAATGTAGTTTTTTTTAATTCTCAGTTTGTTCTTCTTCAAAGGGGATAATAATAAATATTTTGCAAAGTTATTGGGAGGATTAGAATTAATATTTGACACTTTTTGCACAAAGTAGGTACCTGACAACTGTAGCTATTTTTTACTTTTCTTTTTGTTTTTTAGAGTCAAAAAGTTTTAAAAAATTCCATGGACGCATACTACACAAACAGTGAACTCTAAGTTAAAACATAGAATATAGTTAATAGTACAATTATGGAAAAGGTCTTTCATCATTTGTAACAAATGTACCACACGAATGTAAGGTGTTAATAACAGGTATATGGGAATCCTGTATTTTCTGTAAAAAATTAAAAAAATAAAGAGTCTGTAATGACAAAACATTCATATTTTAATTATTATGGAAGTGGAAACACTCTAAAATGAATCATATACACTTTTGTCTTTTAAAATAGACTATAATGTAGATAATTTCATTTTTCCTTGATGCATGCAGAATCAGTATTTCTGGCAGCATTAATGCAATGATGCCCTCAGGCCCTAAATACGAGTTTGAATCTTTTGTCCCCATACTCACTAACCCCAAATTGTTCTATTTTGAAAGTCTGTGTGTTTACTTTTACCCATTTTTTCAAAACGTAGCCTTTTCTTTAAACCTGTCAGCTTACTCTTGTTGCATTTTATCTGCTGAAGGATACCCATCTACCCTATTCAAATTTACTTTTACACAGGGTAGCAATGATTTTTAGAATTGTATATGAATTGTGGCATGATAGGCCTGAGAACTCTTTGATGAGCAAAATAAATGAGTTTTATTATGTGAAATATTGGACTTCTAAGTATCCATGTGGACTTCTAAAAAGCTTCTCTCCCCTACCCCTTCTGACTGCACTCTCAACAGTTGCCTTTCTCAGATAAGTGAGAGTCTGTCTCCTTGTTCTCAAAGTTGATATGTGGCCAGTGAGTCATTTGGATGCTCTGTGCAGTCCCTCCACCCTCCTCATTCCCATTTCCAGACACTTACCTCCCCTATTTCTGTATTTCAAAATCTAAATCTGGCAACTCTAGATATCATTCAACCAACCATTTTTGTCTTACTTTCTTATCAGCTGTCAGAACAGCTGAATGCTAAACAATTGGTCAGTTGCCAAAAACAGCATTAGGAAGGGGAGTGGAAGAGATGATTAGAACAGCTCTGAGAGTTACTCATTCTGAGAAATCATCTTGGGACAAGAAAATGATGATACTCAGAACAGTGTTTGTAAAAACAATTCATTGATTTTAATTTCTATATTTCTCCCATATTAATCATGCGGAAGTAAACACACCATTGCATTTATGGGGAGATACGAAGCCAGATTCATCATATGATGATACAGGATGATGACAATTAATTTCAACTGTGTGTTTAAGGAAAATGCCAGAATTTAATGTCGAACAAGTTGCAGTAGTACCTTTAGAGGCTTTGTCACATAAACAGGCACAGAGCAGAAGGTCACAGAACAAACTTTTCTGCACAGCCATGTCTCAATCTCTAGTCTGTCCTTGAGTCCTTTTCCAGTTGCAAGTTTTTAGCTGAGGCTACCAACAAATTAGGTAGACCCACCCTCTTTCTTGTGTCAATAAATCTCCACCATAGTCCATAACTAAATTATTCTCTCAAAATTTCACATACAGGAAGTCAGGTTAAAATGCAAAAGAAGAACTCTTTTTTATTTTACACTTTTATTTATGAAAATTAAACAGTTTAACTGTAAACACGGTTTATGCATCTGGTTTAAAGCATTCAAATAGTACAAAATTTATATAACAAAAAGTAACTTTTCTCCCACACCAGTACCCTCAGCTCTCCTCTTTGAAGGCAACTTCTGTTAGTAGTGTCTTATGTCTCCTTCCAGAAATATTCTCTATCCATACAAACATATATATTTTTGAAAACAATTTTAATTACACTAAAAAAATTACATTCTGGAAGGTGCAAATTATCTCTGTGTTGGCTGGTGCTCTCCTTAAGTTTAGCACTCCTATCAAGATGGTCAACCTGAGATGAATTTGAAGTGCTGTGTCTTCTCCATATTTTCTGAACTGTCATCTTTTCGTAGGCTTGCGCTTGCTTGAGGCTTTAAGAATTCCCCAATTTACAGGAATTCAAATGTCCTGTCTATTCTGTATGAAATAGACTTTCTCCTCTCTGGGTGCCCTATAGCATGACTTAAAGCAAATATTCCTTTGTTCCAGGTTGCTTTGACTTAATTGTTTCTTACACTGCTCTGGCTGTCAGCAAGATACTTCTAATGTATGGCAAGTTCTAGGTGGGCAAGCCAGAGATGAGTTTCCAGGTCAGTTGTTCAAGCTGCCACCCAATAGATTGATACCAACATACAAGTTCCCCAGGATGCATATAGAATTACTCTTTTCCCAATAAAAATTATTGCAGTATTTTTTACTGAATTGGAAAAGCTAATTATGAAATTTATTTGGAAGGGCAAGGGGCCCTGGATAGGTAAAAGCATATTGAAAAAGAAAATGAAATTGGAGGAATCATGCTACCTGAATTTCAAGCATACTACAAAACTACAGTGGTCAAAACTGCATGGCATTGGCACAAGGATAGAAGAACTGACCAATGGAACCAAATTGAGAGTTCTGATATAGAACTTTGCATATATGGTCAACTTATATTCATCAAGGCCATCAAGCTACTCAGCTAGAACAGAATGGCCTGTTCAACAAATGTTACTTGGAGAACTGGATATCCATATCCAAAAGAATGAGAGAGGATCATAATCTCACACCCTATACAAAAAATCAACTCAAGATGGATCAAAGATCTAAATATAAGAGCTATAACCATAAAGCTCCTAGAGGATAATGTAGGGAAGTATCTACCAGATCTTGCAGTAAGAAATAGTTTCATAACCTTTACACCCAAAGTGTGAACAATGAAAGAAAAAATAGATAGATGGGACCTCCTCAAAATTAAAAACTTTTGCACCTCAAAGGAGTTTGTCAAAAAAGTGAAAAGGCAGCCTACTCAATGGGAGAAAATATTTGGTAACTATTTATCTGATAAGGGCTTAATAACCAGCATATATAAAGAAATCCTACATCTTGAAAATAAAAAGACAAACAACCCACTAAAAAATGGTCAAGAGATTGGAATAGACACTTTTCCAAAGAGGAAATACAAATGGCTGCAAAACACATGAAAAGATGTTCAGCATCACTTGCTATTAGGGAAATGCAAGTCAAAACTACAATGAGATATCATCTTACACCTATTAGACTGGCAGCTGTTAAAAAAACAACAACAGAGAACTACACGTGTTGGAGAGGATGTGGAGGAAAGAGAACCCTCATCCACTGCTGGTGGGAATGGAGAATGTTGCAAATTTTGTGGAGGACAGTTTGGCAGTTCCTCAGGAAGCTAACTATAGAACTGCCATATGATCCAGCAATGCCACTACTGGGTCTATACCCAGAAGAATCAAAGCACGGACATGAACAGATATATGCACACAAATGTTCATAGTGGCATTATTCACTATTGCCAAAAGTTGCAAGCAACCCTGGTGTCCATCAGCAGATGAATGAATAAGCAAAATGTGGTATATACACACAATGGAATATTACTCAGCTATAAGAAGGAATGGAGAATTGACACATGGGGCAACATGGATAAATCTTGAAGACCTTATGTTGAGTGAAGTAAGCCAGTCACTAAAGGACAAATATTACATGACCTCACTGATATGATGTAAGCAAACTGAGCAGACTCATGAGCTAGAGTCTGGAAGATAGGTTATCAGGAGACAGAAAGGGAGTGGAGTATGGTGAGCTGATGCTCAATATGGGCAAAACCTATGACAAGGTGGAAGGGGGTGGTTTGGCAGTGGATGAGGGTGATAGTGGTGCAGGGATATGAGTGGGATCAACAGTGCTGGAATGTGAGGGTGAGCAGGGTGAGGAGGGGTTGGGTTGTACTATCCATGGAACTGGGGGAAGGGCTGAAGGAAGGAACAAGTGAACTCTGGGGACTTGTAGGTCTGTGGTTAAAACTACAACGGTGGTAATGTTCCTTTAGCAAATAAGGTAGGGGCGGGTTTTTGGTGTCAGGTGTCGGAAGTGGGGGATATGTGGGAAAGGGAGCACCTGGGGCATGCTTCTAAATATTTTAAATGGTTACTTACAGCACTGATTTTCAGTCTTTTCTTACTTTCTAATCTATACATTTAAGGCCAAAACTGTTCTTCTATATATCTTTAGCTGCATTTCAGACATTTTACTTTGTATTTTCATTATTATAATTAAACAATTTTATAATGTAATTTCTTCTTTGACCAAAGGGTTATTTAGAAATGTATTGAATAATTTTCAAACATGTTGGGACTTTTTATTTATCTTTTTTGTCCCTTAATTTTACTGTGGCCATAGAATTTCTGACCAAAAACTGTATACTTTCAATCTGTGTTCCTCTGCATCATTTTAATTCTTTGAAATTTATTGAGATTTGCTTTGTGACCCAGCATATTGTCAACCTTGGTAAGTACATTTTATACATGTTGGGAAGAAAGTGTATGCTGTCATCATATGTAACACTCTTCTATATATGTTAATTAGGTCAATTTGTTAATAATTTAGTAAACTGCTACTCTCATTGCTTTTTTCCCTGCTTCTGCTACCAGTTACTGAGAGAGGTTTTTTAAATTCCATAATTGTAGTTCATTTTCTATTTTTTCTTTTATTTCTGTCAATTTTTGTTTCATAGATATTGAAGCTATGCAAAATAATTTAAATTGTTATACCTTCCTGATAGACTGAACTTTCATTATGAAATTCCTTTTTTTATCTCTCTGTTTATTGCTTTACAGTAAATTTCTCCTTTATCAGCATAGCTTCATCAGCTTTCTTTTGGTTAAGTTTTGCAAGTTGTATCTTTTATGTTGAACCTTTCTATATTTTTATATTTAAGGTATGTCTTTTGTAAGCAGCATATATTTGTTTCCTTTTATCCCATGTAGCAAGCTTTATTTTTTCAAATAGAGTATATATTGCATATTTATTGTGCTTTGCTTCAAATTTATTACCTAATATTCATTTCCTATTTATCTTTCACATCTTATGCTTTCTTTACCTCTCCCTTATTATTTTAAGTAATTTTGCATGTTTCTATTATGTTCTTTTTCTTTACATTTTTAGTTATACATTCTTTTTCTATTAATTTAGTGGTTATCATGGAGATTATGATATATATATTTGATTCATTAAAGTCTTATAAAATTAGCAATTTTACCTTCTTTCAGAAAGTCCAACAATAATAGAACAATTTAATTTCTATCACCTAATCATCCACCAGCCTTTTTGCTATTGATGTATGCAATTTAATTCTATGTATATTTTAAACCTCAAAAGATATTATATTATTGTTTTATATAGTTAATATTAATTTTGTCTTCACCACATATTAACCCATTTATTTACTCTTTATTCCTACTTGCATAACTTTATTTTCATAGGGGATAATTTTACTTACATCTGAAGATTGAACTTTAGTATTTTCTTTAGTATGGTTTGCTTGTGAAAATGCTGAATTTCTGTTTGTCTGAAAATGTCTTTATTTCTCTCCCACTTTTGAAGAAGATATTTGCTAGATATAGAATTATAGATTGCAGGTATCTACTTTTTCTATTTTGAAGATATTATTCCATTGTCTCCGGGATTCCATGATTCCTGTTGAGAAGTCACTGACCATCTCAATATTGTTCTTTTGCAGATAATAACTTCTTTTGTTTCCTAGTTTGTTTTAAGAGTTTTTCTGCTTTCAACTTTAAGCACTTTTCCTATTTCCTTATGATGTACCTATGTATGCCCTTTTTAGTTATTTTCCTAGTTTGGGGATTTTAACACTTATTGAATCTGTGGCTTGATGTATTTTATCAGTTTTGGAAAGTTATTAGTATCTTTTCAGGTATCTATTCTGCCTTATTCTTTCTCTATTATCTTTCTTGAGCTCACTTGACTCCTATCTGCCTGTTTACTAATTCTTCACCAATTATTTTCTCTTCCTGAGTTCATTATGCTATTAATCTCATCCTGTGAGTTCTTAATTTAAGTTTTTTTAATTTTTCTTAGTTATATAATGCTTATTTTTAAATCTCCAGTTTTCTGTTGAAATTCTCCAACTTGTCATTTAATTCCTTAAACATAATAAGCATAGTTTTATTTTCTTATAAAGTATGTGCCTGATAATTTCAATACTGGATTTCCTTTGGGTCTAGTTCTAACATTTATTATCTCTCAGTTCTTGGCCAATTTTGCCTTCTTATAAATCTCACCATTTTTCATGAAGTGCTGAACAATTGTGTATGAATAGCTGTAGAGATAATTTGAGTTTCTTCATTATGTTAACTTCTCCCAGAAATAATTTATTTTGCTTCTTATAGGCTAGCATACAGCCATCTGAATTAAATCTGGGACTGAGATCATTTAAAGATGAACTTCACTACTTGTGAGAACCTCTTTATTTGCTGTTCATTATAATTACAGGGTGTAGTTCTTCAGAATCTCATTTTTAAATATGGGATATTAACCAGAGACATTTATCCTTAATAGCAACTGAAACTTATTTTTGGTTTTCTTGCTCCATAAGACTAATGAAAGCTCTGCTCAGTTTTTCAGCTTTCTATTAACTACTTTTTTTTTTTTCAGACTCAGCAATCTTCCAGCAGGTAAATGGATCCCAAATGCCCAAATATTTCTCCTGGTTTCCTTTTTATTTAGTTAGTTTTTAAAAATAAATATATTCATCCAAGAATTCTCAGAATTGGAGAATGAACTATGGACTAAAGTAGACTTACTGGTATTCTACTATAGACTTATTGTAATTCTAGCAATGGAAGAAATTATATCATTGATGTGGAGGCAGTGGCCACTGGAGGTTCTAAGGGCAGGGAGAGGGTAAAACAGGTGTAATATGAGGGCATTTTGGAGACTTGGGACTTGTCCTGAATGACATTGCAATGGCAGATACAGGCCATTATAAATCTTGCCATAACTTACAGAATTGGGTGGGAGAAAGTGTAAACTACAATGTAAACTATAATCCACGCTTAATGGCAATGCTCCAAAATGTGTTCATCAATTACAATCAATGTACCACAATAATGAAGGATGTTGTTAATGTGGGAAAATGTGGGAAGCGTGGGGAGCAAGGCATGTGGGAATCCTCTGTATTTTTTATGTGGAGTTTGTATAATCTAAGTATCTTAAAAAAATTTTTTTAAATAAAAATAAATGTATTTAGTGTGTGACTTCCTTCTCACTTTTTGAAATGTATTTTAATGAACAGAAATTGTTAAGATTTAGAATCAATCATCCATAAAAATTCAACAACTAATAAAAATTGTATTTCAATAGTTGATGCAGTAAGAAACACAATTTCTTTATTGTTTATATTAAAGTAAGATTTTATCATGGAGATTAATTTTTATTTCATAATTTCTATGAAAACAGTAAAATAATTCCATGTATTTTTATTTTTAAAATGTTGCAGATTACTCTATTATTCTCAAAATTTAAATCACCAGCAAAGTATCTGAACAATTTCAAAAATATTTGCTAACTAGAAATACAGTTAAATCCAGAGTTTTTAGGATGTAACAGAGCCAGATTAATATCAATATATGGGATGAATTTTTTTAGAAATCTAAAAAATATGCTGACATTGTATTGTTTGAAAATTTAGCAATAAGAGCCTAACACTTTCTGTGGCTTAAAAACCTTGTACTTTCTGACATCTCTTTTCTACTGAACTTAAAATCATCCAGTCTTTTTGAAATTTCCTTCCTACATTAATGTTTCAAATTCATTAAGTTGGATTTTAAATTTGTGTGGATGTCGGGTACGACACAATGGGAAACCAAGGCCATAATGCATGAGAAAGGATAATTTGTTACTCACAGATCCCAGAGAGAGAGGGGTGCCATGTGGGGCCGATGGCAAGTGAGATCAGCTCAGATGGCTCAATCAGTGGGTGGGGAACACACAAGCAGAGCAAGGGGGACCTGTGGGCTTGTGCCTTTATTGTGGTCCAGGGGTGAAGGTTAGTAGATTTCCCACCAGAGTCAATGACTGGTTAGTTTAAAGCAGATGTGAATGAAAAGGGAAAGGAGCTGGGGTCCAAGGATAGTAGGGACAGTTAGCTTATCATTTGGGACCAATTGTGGGTGATGTGGGTGGTGGATACAGATGTGGGTTTAGGCTCTGGAGGAGTTTATACTCCAAGGCTGGAAAGATGTTCATTAACTAGGCCAAAGGGCAATGCTGAGGCAAGTGGCTTAGCCAAAGTAAAATAGATGCAGAAGCAGTACACAAAATTTTTGATAGTTATAACATTTAAATTTTATCTAGTCACAATAACAAATACCAAAGAAGATCTGTGTTACTTTGCAATACAATCAGCTTTTAATAAATTATGTGGCACTGTTAACAATATGAAACATAAATTTTCAAATTGTAAAATGTGAACATAAATCACTAATATTAATTGAGCGTCATACTTTAGTTACAGAAAATGTATTGAACATTTTAAAATAAGTGATATCGATTTTTAATTTTTCCATTCATGTGAAATTGTTCACAAGGATCTTTTCTTTTATTCAATCATAACTTGAAACTTATTTATCTGGGTAACTTCAGCCTTTCCATTAATGTGAAAGCCTTCTTTCCTTTCACCAAAAAGTCAATAGTATATATGAGTGTCTCAAGGGTTCCATTCTCTGGAATGATTCAGTCTTAAATTGGATGATTCCTTCAAGCATTCAATCAGTCATTCACTCAACAAGTATTTATTCAGTGTCTACTAAATGTACTGTTTAGGCATTCAGTGGTGGACAAAACAGGCATAATCCCTGCTCTCAACAGTACTTAATTCCAGTACTCAACAGTACATAAAGTCTAGATTCAGGAGTGAGATAAAAACAAATTTAAAAAAGTAATAAGTTAGCAAGAAAATATCAGATAGTTCTACAAAAATGAAAACATGGGTGGTGATATGATAGAAAATAACTTAGTGGTCATAGGGTTGAGACCTGAATAACAAAGAGGACATATGGAAACATCAGAAATAATAGCAAATTAATAGCACTACTGATTGAGTACAAAGCCTCTGAAGGACAGGTATTTGAAAAACATAAAGAGCATTAGTGTTAAGGAGGACAGCAGTATGAGGTAAAGTCAGAGAGGTAGGTAGGGCCATGTCATATAGGCCTATTCAGGATAAAGACTTTGGGTTTTGTTCTTACTGTAATGGGAGTCACTGGAGGGTTTTATTTACTACATGATCAAATGACTGCAATATAATGAATGGATTTTAAAGGTAAAATTTGTAATCAGGGAGAATAGTTTGAGGATTTTACAGACTAAAACACATCAAATATATAAAAATTCAGAATGGTAGTAAAAACAAAGCTAAACAACAAAAATTTTTAAAACCATTCTTATTGTTGGAAGTTTCCAAAGCATTGGCTCATTATTTTGAAAATGTGTAAATAAAGGGTAAAGATAAAACATTCTTTCTGTCTTTCCTGTATAAAGTGGATTTCAAGGCCACCAAATAATTGTTGGGGAGAAATTCTTCTCTTTAGAGGAATATAAACAGGAGGAATGACAGAATTAAAATATCACCTTTTGTAACCCCTATTGAAATAATGGATCTAGGCAGTGGTCAACAATGGCTTCTAGAACATTAGACAAACAATTATTTGGGAATTGTATAATGAATGGACCAATTCATTCAACTTCACCTGAACCCACTGATTAATCTCATGATTGCTTAAAATGGGACAACCAGGCATTAGTTACTCCTAATATGATGCAACAGAAAGTGTACAGAATATAATCTTTAAAGTATTTTTGCCAAAAAATATTGACTCTGAATATAATCAAGTCTCTAGATCTAACTAACAATCTAAATAAAAATTGTGGAGAGAGAAATATGTTTAAAAAACTATGTGGATAATCAGCCAAATAAAAAATATGGATAACAGCACAGGACAGGATAAATAAATCTTTAACAAGCAAATGGTATGAAATAAGGGGGAGGTGGCATTATACATTAAAAGTGACCCAAAAGTGTGGGTTTTGCTTGGATTCTCATTGAACAGAACAACTTTAAAAAAACATTTTTGAGACAATCTGGGAAATTTAAAAATGGGTTAAATATTGTATGATGTGAAGGAAATAATGTTATTTTGGGGGGGGGGTGTACAGAGTTATTGCAGTTAGGTTAAAAACATGAGTCTTTATCCGCTAGTGACATACACTGAAATATTTATAGTGAAATTAAATAATACCTGTGCTTTCTTTTAAAATACATCATTGATTGGAGTGGGGGAAATACTGGGTAATAAATGAAACTGCAGAATGTTGATAATTGTTGAAACTGGTTAAAGGTTTAGTGGGGATTTATTATAATATTCTCTTTAGTCTTGAGTATTTTTGAAAATTTCTCTAGTAATAAGCAACAAAATGTTAACATCTAACTGTAGAGTAAGTGGGAATGCCAGTGTTGTAGTTCAGACACGTGATGAAAATAGATTGGACAAAGACAGAAGTAGTTGAGATGGAAAGAGTGGATCCATTCTAAATATGTTTTGGAGATAAGGGAAATAGAATTTGCTATTGTATTAACTTAGGATGGGAACTAAAATTAAAAATGGTACTTGGATTTTTGGTTTGAGTAAACTGGGAGGATGGTGATGCCTTTCTGAATTGGGGAAAGCAGATAGAGAAGCAAATTGGGGTCAAAGTCAATTGTTCCGTTTTGATAATGTTAAGTTTGAGATGCCTATTAGAAATCCAAGTGGAAATGGTAAGTAGACAGTTGCTTATTCAAATATGTAATCCAGGATTATACCAGGGCCAGAGGTAAAACATTTGAGAGTCAGAGGCTTAGCAGGCATTTAACACCATGGGACTCGAAAAGAGTATGTAGAGAGAAAGAGTAGATAGGAAAGACAGGAATCCCAGGAATGAGCCTGGGAAACACCAATGTTCAGAGATCAAGCAGAGGGGCTGAGTTAATCAAAGGAATCTGAGGAGGAGAAGTCAGGAGAGATTACATCACAAAAACCCAGAGAAGAAATTTCAGAAAGGAGACAGTGGCTAATGATATTAAGAGCTCCTTAGAAGTCAAATAAGATAGAAAAGAAGACCATTGAATTTAATAATATGGAGGTCATGATCAGATATAAGAAACAGAACGGGACCTGGAGATTTCATTGAAGGACAAGAAGATTTGCAATAAAAGCAGAAGATAGGGCTTTTGTCCCAAAGACATTGAATTTTAGAAAGTATATACATGGATGAAGATGGAGGTAAGTTCAAACCCAGAGAATCTGTAAGCACAAGGCCCACTTTGTATATCCAGCTGCTCCTTTCCTCTATTTCCTTATCACATGTCCTGTTTCCAACATACTTACTGTCTCCATTGTTTGGAGGGTGGGGATAGAAATAGCTATTTGCTATTCTGCCAAAATTATTGATTTGAGTCTAATGTCAAACTATTCTAGAACAAGCCCTTGACAAACTTATTTTATACGTATGTTATGGTTATGTGACTTGCAGAGCTTAATCGAGTCTACCAGACCAACTTCTCAGAACATAATTGTAGCTGCTACATGTTTTCATGATTAAGAGAACAGAAGCTTCCCACAAAACATCTTTTTAGAAGAGACACAATGTATTATCAAGTGATAATAGTTCTTCTGAAAAGTGCCACTAGAGATCATTTATTGGAAAAACCAGATCATATATAATTCTCAAAACATTCTTACAAACTATAAAATATAGTTATGTTCACATTTCCTAAAAATGGAATAATCAGCATTCTAACATCTCGGTTCTCATAAACCTAGTTTATAATTGGAGCTTGAGCTCTCCATGTGATTTTTCTACAAATAAAAAGAGACTCTCATTGGACTGTCTAAGGAGAAGGAAAAGAACAAAGAATTTTTTTTTTTTTTTTTTGCTAATCATAAACCTTTGTGGTAGATTAAAAAGTGGCTCTTTGCAGCTCTTCCTTTCAAGAGGTGGAGTTACTTCTCCATCCCTTGTTTCTGACTGGTTTTGTTACTTGCTTTGGCCCATAGACTATGATGGAAGTGCGATATTATATGCATTCTGAGCCTTGGCCACAAGAACTCTTGAAGCTTCCATGCTGCTGTCATATGAATGAGCCCAAGCTAGCCTGATGGAGAGGCCACGTGGAGAATTGAGATGTTCAGCTGAGATACACAGTGTAAGACATGTGAACCATTTAGCCCCTGCCAAGCAGCCATCTAGTTGCTGCCATGTGAGTAAGCCCAGGCAAGACCAATATAAGATCTTTCCAGCTGAGCCCATCTCAAACTGCTGATGCACAGAAACCTGAGAAAATAAGGTTATTGTTTTAAATTACTATGCTTTACAGTGGTTTGTTGCACAGCAGAACTTAACCAATATTGACAACTGTGCTTTCAATCTCTTACTGGCAGATGCCATAATTAGTAAGAAGAAAACATCTATTTCACACTTAAGACTTTTCACAAAAATGCTAGTTATTTTATTTGTAATAACCACCCAGTAGCAATGGTGGGCATGCCTCAATCTACAAGCAAACCGTTACTGATGTCTGCATCGTTAAACCTGCCTCTCTCATACACATATACAAACACGAATACACATTTCCACTCTCATCTAGACTGCTACATGACAACAACTGTTATCAACCTTGGTATTGAGAGGAATTTTATGAGACTAGAGTAAAACCACACTTGGGATCAAATGGCCTAAGTTCACTTTAGTTTCTCCTACTCTCCCCTAAACCTCCTTTACTGTCAAAGCCTGATTTTTCCCCTCTTCTATTTAATAAATTGTCTAAAAATTTCACTGATGATAGACTTATTGGGTTAACAAGCTTTCTCTTCCAAAAATGCAAATATCTGGGGGTGTGAAAAATCAGTCATTCATATCTTTCTGTGAATTGATTTAATCAGCTGCTTTTCTTCATACCCCTGACTGAGTCCAGCTGTACAAAAAGCAGGGGACTTTTGAGTGGAGAGAGGAGGTAGGAAATTAGGAATTTGTGTACCTTTGGGAATTAGGTTGAAAAATTATAATGTCATGATGTCTAAGTGCCTTATGATGGCATGGGCTGCCTGAGGCAATGGAGGTAGAAAGACATAAACGAAAAGCAGGAGAATATAAAAGGCAGATTTTTAAATTAAAATGTGTCCCACAGCCATCCCTATCCCTGGAAGAATGGGAACAAATTCTTCATTTGATTCCAATTACAGAGTCCTGAATTCAAATTGATACTATTTGTGCTATTGTTCATCCATGGTAAGGAGAAGTAGGCTTTTATGGTTTGGCTTAGTCATATCTCTAATGAAGATAGTAGCTATAATTGGTTACACTGATACTCCAGCTGCTGCAGGCTCATGAGGAAGAGATGCAGCAGAAATCTTCCAGGCTTGGCCCCCAGACTCCTCTTTGGAGCCCTAAATTTAGGTAGCTTTGGCTCCAAATTCTTAAATAGAAGCCATTAACCTGGTGACTTCTTTTCTGCTTTCTGTTGAAGCCCAGGCCACAACAGACCTAGAGGCCTCTTCTCCTCTATTCTTGGATCACTCCCTAATCTTGGCTCCCAAGGGTTGACCATTAGAAGCTGGGTGGAGCCCAGAAAATCCTGTTCTTAAAACCAATCCATTCCTGTGCCTGTAAACCTGTAGGTGGGACCTTTTGATTAAATTACTTCAGTTAAGGGCCTTTGATTAGACTGCAGGACCCAGGGTGGGTCTTAATCCTCTTACTGGAGACCTTTATAAATGGAGGAATAAAAAGCCAGAGACAGAGAAAAAACAGCAGAGACAAAGAGAGCCTCTAGAAGTTGATATAATCGAAACTGGGAGAGAGAAAAGCAACCGATGGCACAGCCCGAAGCTGAAGCAACGAGGCCCAGAGGAGAGGAGAGATGAGTGAACATGACACTGCCATATACCTGATTGCCCACAGTTGAGCCTGGGAGAAAGTGAGCATGGAGAAGAAAGCAGAGAATGGCAAAGCTGCCATTATGCCTTGCCACATGGCAGGAGTCCAGGATCATCAGCAGCCAAACTGTGGGGAGAGAGTTTATCCTGATGCCTTGATTTGGACGTTTTTCACAGCCTTGAAACAGTAAGCTTTTAACATAGTAAATTCCCATGATAAAAGCCAACCCATTTCTGGTATATTGCTCCCAACAGCTTTTAGCAAACTAAGACACAAGGCCTACAACTATGATTGTCTAAGGAGGAAAGAGCTATTTCTCCCTAAGATTTAAAGCAGAGCTGGCCCTGATGTGTCAACTCTTTGGTGGCATAAAAAGAAATTAGCCAAGGAAAGGTCCAAGAATAAGAGACCATAGATTATAGAGAAGAAGCCAAATAAGACGTTTTGCAAAAGTAGGCAAACTGGCCATTCATAGGGCATCCTATCTGGTGTGCTGGGAACAGTTCTGGTTTATGCCCAAAGTGTCAGTATCTCATCTGATTGAGCATTAATCCTGGATTTTTTCCTTCTTTTTTCTTTAATTTTTTCTCTTCAATTTTTTTAGTATTTTTGGAACATGACACACATAATAATTCATTTATTCATTACTCTATAAGAGAGGTAGATATTAACCTCATGTAGATTAGGAAAATAAGGCTCAGAGAGGTAGATTAAGTGACCTAAATTTTGTCCTACACATAATCCTGTGGCCCTTCTGCAATATACCATGCTGCTGTTACATAGTCATCATTTCCTCTCTTCCTATGATGTTGGCATTTCTGTTTTCAAGTTTTGTACCACCACTCTCAAATTTACTTTATTTTTTTATTTTTATTTTTAAAGAAGCTTAAGATTACATAAATGTTACATAAAAAACATAGGGAATTCCCATATGCTCCACCTCCTCCACCCCCACACTTTCCCACATTAACAACAACCTTCATTAGTGTGGTACATTTGCTAAAATTGATGGACACATACTGAAGCATTGCTACTAACCATGGACTATAGTTTACATTATAGTTTATGCTCTGTCCCACACAATTTTGTAGGCTATGACAAAATATACAATGGCCTGCATCCGTCATTGCAATGTCATGCAGGACAATTCCAATGTCCTGAAAATGCCCCCATATTACACATATTCTTCTTTTTCCCTTCCCTCAGAACCTCTGGTGGCCACTGCCTTAAATCAGTGATAAAAGTTCTTCCATTGACAGAATAACAATAAATCCATAATAGAATAATAATGTCTACTTTAGTCCATTGTTCATTCCCCAATCTTGAAGATTTTGGGGTGATCCTGCCCACTCTGTTTCTAACTGAGAAGAGGCCTAGGTCCCATGGAGTAGATGGATGGGACTATCTTGTTTGCAGTTGCATACACTCTCTGTTCTTTGGGATGGGCATTGTCCATCATCATCTCCTTGTTAGCTGTCCTGGGTGAGTTCAATGAACTGGAAAGTAGGTGTTTCAATTCTGCTGAGATTCAAGACCCACCTGGCACATGAATGGACCAAAGATTTAAGTCTCTGGGACATATATTTAACAAGTATAGTGCTAATTATAGGTTCAAATAAAAGGGGCAGAAGAGCTATGTGTAGGGAAACTATAAATGTCTAAGTCTGTTACAGTGGGGCGCATAAACTCCAAAGTAAGGCCCACTGACAGGGTGCTGAATTCCTGAGCTTGTCTGGTCTGCTTATAGTGTCTAGATGTCTCTAGAGCCCTCAGGAGCCCTGCTGTTTGGGGCACTGTTTACTGTGTCAGTCAATGAGATCCTGCTGAGATGTGCATAAGCATAACCTCTGGAATGACCTCCTGACTCACTTTGAAATCTCTTAGTCATAAAAACTCATTTGTATTTACCCTTTCCACCTTTTGGTCAAGATCTTTTTCCAGATGCACTGCTAGTTGGTGCTTGGTAATAATCCCTTGGTGCCAGGGAGGCTCATCCCTGGGAGTTATGTCCCATTCCAGGGAGGAGGTAGTATTTTTATATGCTGAGTTTGGCTTGGAGAGAGGCCATAGCAAAAGGTTGATCTTGGATCAAACTTATTTTTAAAAATAAAGAAAGCAAAACAACAAATAAACAATCAAACAAAACTCTCATTTGGGAGGCATTTCTCCCTTGGTATGATACCATTTTTCTCTGACTTACCAAACCCCTGTCTAAAATAAAAATCACTTGTGTTTTAAGTTTCGAGTATCTTTGGAGAAATTCAAATTATGATATAACTAGATAGTTCTGTCTACTTATTCCATAAAAATATGCAAAAATCCCAAATCAAATGTACTTATTTTTTAAAATGGGCCTGTTTATGTTTTCAAAAGCTTTAAATCTTTCTCTATAATATATTTAAGTGTGCATAAGTGAAAGGATGGAAATAAGTTTGGGCAACACATCCACATTTCAAGAAACGTATGCATGGAGTATCTAAATGCAAGTCACATCTAAAAAATTTAGTTTTCTATTTTGACTTTGTAGAGAAGGGAGAACCAAGAGAATCTTCATTTTCAGTCTTTGATTGTATCTTCTATGTTTAATGATCTTAACTCCATCAATCAGAGAGCTTAGTCCATCATGATCAAAGCATAGGGATATAGGATAGAAAGTATTTTAGTTTCCTAAGCTGCTCAAAGCAAATACCATGAAATGGGTCAGGTTAGACAATGGGAATTTATTACCTTATAATTTTGAGGCTGAAAAAATGTCCAAATCAAGGCACCATCAAGGCGATGTTTTCTTCCCAAAGACCCACTACTGGTGCTCCTTTGCTCCTCTGTCACATGGGAAGACACATGGTCGTCTCTCCCATCTCTTCTGGTTTTCACTGATTTCAGCTTCTTGCTTGCGTGGCTTTCTCTCTCTCTCTCTCATGTCTGAGTTCATTCCATTTACAAAAGACTCCAATGATAAGATTAAGACCCATCCTCATTGGGCTGAGCCAAACACACTTTTGCTGAATTTACTTCATCAAAAGGTCCTACTTACAATGGGTTCACACCCACAGGAATGGATTTGATTTAAGAACATGTTCTTCTGTATTAAGTCTTTAATTTAATACAGCTTTAAACAGTCAAAAAGAGTAAGAAAATACATGTCTCACAGGGTTTTGTGCAGGACCAGGTGATATACTCATTAATTTCATATGACATCTTTCATATTAAATTTAAAAATACAAAATTGGGTAGGGTTATCAATTTGGAATACAAAACTACAACTGAATTTGTCAGATCCCAAATTATCTGCCAAATATAGGATCCAGTTCAATCAAAATAAAGGCAAAAGTTAAAACCAAACTTAGCTGGAATCAGAGTAAAATGCATAAGAGCAAATAAAAATCTCCACCTTAAAATAAACCAGAAATAGAAAATTAGACATAGAGCTTGTTTTTAAAACAGTAAAAATGTCACTAGGCTACATTTTCAGGACTAATTTTGTTTTATCCCTGGTTTGACCTTTTACATTTAAGAGGAATAAAAAGAAACTTGAGCATATTGAGAGAGATGGAAATCAAACTACTAAAAAATAGACTGAGGAAGGAGGTTATGGAGGTGAGAGTTTAGGGAAGATGAATAGGCAATGTTAAATCATTCAGAATAGATTTAGAATCACTATGAATAAGGGAGCTCTTCAGAAAAATGTTCTTAAATTGAGAAATTATGTCAAATAATGTAGTTACAAGAAAAGTGACTATTTGACAAAAGAAAGGTGCACTTAAATGATATTTGAAATTATGCTGTTAAAGATTACACAATAACCAGATTACAAAAATTTTATTTAAGCTCTACTGTTAGTTTTATATGACAGAAAAGTGCTTTGAACAATGGAATTGAAAGATAGGAATCATCATTCATGAAACCATTAAGAAATGATCAATTACTTAACTGTACATTTGAAAACCAATGAAAAAAATTGTTTTACTCTTCTTTAATAGATCCAACAGTTTAAACTGAAGTGAAAGGTATTGCAGCTACATTTACATTTTAAACATACATCTTGTGAGTTTCCAGGAGTCTCGCCTTCAGTATATTGGATTAAATACCAACTTACCTCTGAAATGCATCAAGGCTAGCCTACTGTCTTTATGTGGTATTTTGGACATCATCATTATGTCTACTTTTTAATGCATTTATTGATTCATTGGCTGTATTCTATGATGAAATCATGTTGCCAGTAATAAGAATGCTTTGAGGCCCAGTCATGGAAGGATTAATCAGAACTGATTTGACAGGTATTGATGGAAAGGTAGAATCTTCACTGAGAACCTTGTCACTGGCACAGGAGACCACAATTACTGCAGCTATAGTAGGATGGCAGATCTGCTACTAACAGCACCAAGCCTTAGTTGTGGGGCTGGTATTCCCAAATTAGGTCCATTTTTGAGTAAGGACTTGAACTTGTGGTTTGGAGCTATTCAGTAGTATCTGTCAGGGTTCCACATATGGCTTAATCAATAGTAAAGGGATTTTAATTTCTCTGCTTTGCAATATCTATTTTAGAAACAGGGGAAAAGTGAAGTAAAAGATTGGTTAGTTCAAGACTGGATCATTTGTGTCAACACTATGCTTTTTAGTGTGAGCTGAATAACATTT
>JAQZBX010003611.1:0-39842 GCA_029593785.1 Cabassous unicinctus | reverse complement strand
GAGGTGATGGCAGTTAATACTGGCTAATTTAGGAGAATAATAATTTTGTGGATATTTAAATGATGCCAGTATTAAATCAGTGGTATCACATACTTCAAATTAATTGAAAAGTTAGCTAAGTTAATCTCAATAATGATTCAATTTTTATACTAGTTTTTGAAATAAAAATTAAAGCCTTTAAAAGTTTACTCTGCCAAAAGTAAAACATCTGACATTATGACACATGTTACTATAAATCCTATTGAAAAGTTAAACAATTAAAGATAAAATTATTTGTTTTGTGATGATGATCCAAATACAAATTTTGGTGGATCACTGTGTCATGAGAAAAATAATGTTCTTAATAAATGTGATGGAAATGTACATGGAATTGGTTGTGGTGCACATATAATTCGCATTTGCATTTGAACAAGCTGATGGTCTATCAATGGAAATAGGAATTATATTGGTAAAATGTTTTAAGTATATATAATATAATTGGCATAATAGTCTCATAATTTATTATTCCAATTCACACACATACTCATACAATTAGAGTAACTGAACTACACAATTGTGAGGAAGATATCGATGAATACAAGTTAAATTCTACAATAGTACACATTTCACCCTTTGCTCCTGTAGCAGTTTGGTATTATTTATGAATTCCAAAAATAGATATTGGATTATGTTTGTAAACTGGTCTGTTCCTCTGGGTGTATTAGATTGTATTAAATTCAGAGGTTTCACTTTTACTTGATTAAATAATGATTAAGGCTTTGATTGGGTCATGTCAGTAGCCCAAGGGGGCAGGAATTCACAGAGAAAACCACATGGCAGGGTAGAGAGTTAGAGTGTTTGATGCTGGAGCCCTGAGAAGTAAATACACAGGAGAAGAACACAGAGGAATAGAGATGGCTCCATAGACATAGCAGAAGCCCCAGGAAGAGAGAGAGTCTGATATTTTACAGATGACCTGTGACCAGAGCAGCTGAGCCCAGAAAGAATCAAGCCCCGGGAAGAGACAAAGCCTTATGCCAGCCTATAGCTGAGATTGGAAGGAGCTGGGACCACAGAACCCTAGGAGGAAGAGGAAGTATGAACCCTCACAGAGATCGGCAGCCATCTTGCTCCAACAAGTGGCAACAGACTTTGGTGAGGGAAGAAAATTATGCTTTATGGCCTTGTAACTGTAAGATTCTACCCCAAATAAATACCCTTTATAAAAGCCAACAGATTTTTGGTACTTTGCATCAACACCCCTTTAGCTGACTATACAGCTCCCAATCATCAAAAGGATATTTTAAATGTTTGCACATTTAAAGAACCAATTTGAAGAAGATTGTGTAAGTCAATCTAAGTGTCTTACAATGATATAAACTTCTCTTTTAATTTTTTTATAAAGTAAATTAAAGAATTAAAAGGAAGAACTGAAGAGTTTTAAAAATAAGAATTCAAATGATGTAAAAGATTTAATTGTAATATCCAATCATTTTACTTTCAATATCCCACTTTATAAGAAAATGCTTTATTATAATGGAGATTCTATGGATATATTTATGTATATATTTTTGCTGTTTGAAAACATTTTATTGGAGTACTGCTTCCTCCTTTTAAAGTTTGGGAATAAAAAAAAACATTTTAATAAAACTAAATCTATACCAAAGTCACATTCCTTTGTGTGAAGAAATATGAATGAAATATGCATTAATATTTAAAAGTAAATTATTTCACTGCAGAAATATCTTTAAATACCTCAAGAGTATGACAAATTCTGCACACACTAAGATCATGTAGCTCTTTCAATATTCTTGGGAATGGTGAGCAGTCAGCCTGTCTGTGGCTTAGGATTTGTTTCCATGCTTGTCTCTTGAGCTTCCTCCACCACTGAGAGCTTTTCAACATTTTCCAGTGTTTGCTGAAGTTCATGGATAGTGGTAAGAAGCACGTGAAACTGTTTCCGTCTCAATTCCAGCTTATCTTCAATGCTTTCTTTAAAATGTGACAGATTCTCTAGCTCTTTTCCCAGAGCCTCTAGTTCCTTTATTGTCTCATGCCTGTCTGGGTGATGCTGGATCACTTTTGCCAAAGCATCATATTCTTGGTGATTCTTTCATATTCATTTTGCTTGAAGAATTTGCTTTTTGCACTCAGCAATTTTTTCATGTGCTCCAGTGATGCTACATATGATTTCTTTGTAAAATTTTCATAATTTTCCATTTCTCTGAGACTCATATCATATGCCAATAAGGTTCTGTCCACTGAAAATTCACATTGTTGATAGCGTGCTCAGCATATGTTGGTACTGGCTATATCCCTCTTGCTGGGATCCTGAGTTGCACCATTTAATGAAATTCTTCACTAGAACATTAATTTTCTGATCATCACCAGCACCATCTCCATCATTTAGGAGATGCTTCCTTATGACTTCGTCAAAGTCAGCTGCCATGTGTTGAAGCAAGATGGCAGGTGATCTCTGCCTGGTCTCTCCTCCCTTCCAGTCTTTCTCTTCCTCTTGAGTTCCATGGGCCCAGCCCCTTGAGGCTTCCTGCTTAAGTGACCCTGTGGTCTACTCTCTCCTGGCACAGAGCTTGTTTCTTTCCTGGCCTTCTACATCAGTCTGGGCTGCTCTGTTCTCTTCGCAATTTCAACTGTAAGCTATCAGGCAAAATGGCTGATCTCTCCCTGGGGACTCAGCTGTCTGCGCCTTCTCCTTTCTGTCACATGGCAGGATAAAAAAGGACAGAACTCTCTCTTTCTGTGCCAGTCTGAGTGAGTGTCCATTTATATCAGACCCAGCAAGGGGGCGGGGACTCAACCTGAGTCACACCCACTGATTGTATTTGATTCAAAAGCCCTATATCAATCTTAGCAGGTAATTTAATTTAAAAAACCCTCAACTGAATTTAATGTAATCAAAGGTATTACACCCAGAGGACCTGATTAATTTAAAAATAATCTTTCTCTTTTGGGGATTCCTAAAATAATCTCAAACTGCCACACTCCACACTCTGAATCCCAAAAAGACATTACAATATTCCAAAAAAAACTTAAATCATTTCAGTGGCAATGCTAAGTACAAAATCACATCAAAATCAGTTATAAGAATATAGTCTGTTTTGGGTCAAAAGTCACTTCCGGCTGTAGACCTGTGAAACTTACAAAACAAGTTATCTGCTTCCAATATACAAATGAAGCACAGTAATTGCATTACTGTAAGGAGAATTTGGGACAGAAACATGTGTCATGGGTCCCCAACAGTTCTGAAAACCTGCAGGGCATACTCCATTAGATTTCAAAATCTGAGAGTCATCTTTAAAACAATGGTTTCTTCTCTCCTGAAGTATAATTCTGATATCATTTATTTCTAAATTCTTTATCATTTCTATTGTGGTTTCCTCTTTGTTTTATGATTTCCTAGAGTATCTATCTTATTGTCCAAACATATGGTTTTTAAGATATTTTTATACTGTTAATTTCTGATTTAATTGCATTATAATTTGCAGGATATCATTTCTTTGATATTGGTGAAATTTCCTCTGAATGGCTCATGGTCACTCTTTGCCTATATTCCATGTTGAAAAGACAAGTATTCTCTATGAGGCAATGGCAGGTTTCTCTCTATGTATGTATTGGGTTTAATTTATTATTTGTGTTGATGTAACTTACCTCCTCATAAAATATAGCACATATGATCTATCAGTTTCTTTTTTCTTTTTTCTTTTTATGAAAATAATTCTTTACTTTTAAGGAAGCTTTAGATTACATAAAAGCTACATCAAAAATATAGGGGGATTCCCATATACCCCACACCCTACTCCTCCCACACTTTCCCACATTAACAACATCTTTCATTAGTGTGGTACGTTTGTTACAACTGATGAATACATATTGAAGCATTGCTACTAACCATGGTCTATAGTTTACATTTTGTTTTACACTTTGCACTGCACAATTTTATAGGTTTTGACAAAATGTATAATGGCCTTTTTCTGTCATTGCAATGTCATGCAAAACAATTCCAATGTCCCCAAAATGCCCCATGTTATACCTATTCTTCCCTCTTCTTCTCCTCAGTACCTCTGGTGATCACTGCTTTTATATCAATGATACAAGTTCTTCCATTACTAGAATAATAATAAGTCTACTTTGGTCCATAGTTTCATTCCCCCCTTATGCTTGTCCATTCCTCAATCTTGAGAATTTTAGGATGGTGATGTCCACTCTGCTTCTACTTGAGAGGGGTCTTAGATCCCATGGAGCAGATGGCTGGAACTGTCTTGCTTGCAGTTGTATGTCCTCTCTGTTTTTTGGGGATGGCCATTGTCAGTCATCATCCTTTCGTTAGTTGTTCTGGTTAAGTCCAGTGAATTGGAGAGTAGGTGTTGGCTCCAAGTTTGCTGATATTAAGGGCTCAACTGGCGTATGAACAGCTAGAAGATTTAAGTCTCTGGGACATATATTTAATGGGTATAATTATAGGTCTAAATATGAGGGGGATAAGAACCATGTGTAGTAAAAATATAAATGAGTCAAACTCTGATACATTGGGTAGATAAGTTATCATATATTCTAAGGTAAGGCTAACTGACAGGGTGCTGAATAAAGGAAAACAGACCAGTATGTCAAGCCCTCAATATTAATACACGTAACTATGAACATTATTCTTCAAATATTGAAACTTACTGGTAGCCATAAGTTTCAAGGGGTGGGGGAGGGAAGAATGAGTGGAACATAGGGCATTTTTGGGACATTGGAATTGTTCTGCATGATCTTGTATTGATGGATACAGGCCATTATATATTTTGTCAGAACCGATAAACGTGCACATAGTAAAATGTAAACCATATTGTAAATCATTGACTATGATTAGTAGCAATGCTTCGATATTAGTTCATCAATTGAAACAAATGTACTATACTAAAGTAGGATGTATTGGTAGGGGAGGTTGTGGGGTGGGGAGGTGATGAAGTATATGGGAATCCCCTTTAATTTCTGTGACTTTTCTGTAACCTAAAGCTTCTTGTAAAATAAAGTGGAAAAAAAAAAAAGACACTGGGGGAACATGCAGAAGAAATTGTCAATATACATAAAAGATAACTGGTCTTACAGTGACAAAAGGCACAATGCAAAAAAATTTATTTTTATTTTAAATTTGTTATTTTTAATTTGTTATTTTTCTTTGTTTTGGGGGAGGTTTTGGATTGCATTTCTATTCTTAACTGGAATGTTATATAATTGATAATGCCTATAGTTTTGCAGCATCTAAACTATAGAGTCAAATAAAGATTTGATGAGCTTTTTCTTTTTAAAAGGTAGTCGGAATAAAGGCAGAAAAGACTGTAGCTGTGAAAATATTGGAGCTAGATATTTATGTATTTTGATGATAAAAAAATAGTATTGAGAATATCCCTCACTTAGCAGAAGGTGCTCTGAGCTTCCCAGGTAACTTAATGTGTAGAAAGAATAGTTTCTGAATTAAAAATTGTATGGCCTAATGATAGAAATATATTGACTGTGTCAACAATTTTAAATTTATCAACCGTAAACTGAAGATTGCAGCCAATTTCATTAAAAATTTAAAACAAAAAGACCATGATAAAAAATATATTCTCCAGAAAAGTACTAATGAAAAAGCATTAGAGACAGATACAGCTAAGATATGATTAAAGAGGATGAATGTGTACCAAGAATAATTATTCTGCTCATGTTAATTTTTTTCATATTCAGTAATCATTATGATGAAGGTTGGCTATTTTGGCTTGAATACTGATCCTTTTAAAGAATTTTATTTTTGAAACTAGATTTTGAATAAAACTTATTTTTATGTTAATCAATATAATAAGACTAATTGGTTGGTCAAATAAATATTTCAAAATCACTCAATTTTAATTATTTTTGTACTTCCTTTCACTCTCAGAAGTGAGTCTGTTGTGATGATAAATTGTTCCTCTGTAGAAAGAGCACTGGTCACTGCTGATAATTTTCTTGGAAGTGAGAGGTGAGGGCATCAGATTAGTTTTTGATTCAATAATATAGCTACCTTTTATTTGTGTCTACTATGGGCTAGGCACCAGCTTGATGACGTACACAACTTATTCCATTTAGTTTCATAACAATCCTGAAATAAAGGTATTTTCTTTTATGTAGTTGATAAAACTGAGAGTCAGGGAGGTTATGTAATTGTCTCAGATTATAAATTGGAAACTGAAAGAGCTGGGACTAAGAAGTAGGTCTGTTCTATTTTTTTTCTCTCCACTGAAAAGCACTTTAAGTGAGGATCATTGGAAGTGTCTCTATAAGGCATAAGTTTTATTTTCCATTTTTAAATAATATTGAAACTATTTTATGTTTCCTGTAGGCTGATAACACTGGCAGACATGTAGAGCAGTAGTATCTGAATAGTCCACCAGGCTCTGGAAGTAGTAAGTCTTAAACCAAGGGTCGTTACAAACCATGGGCTCATGTTATGCTTCACAGGACCCAGAAGAAGGCAAGTGGTAGGGACATGTTTAACTAAAACTGCTCTGTCTTGCTGTCTGAACCATCTGAATTCTGTCCTTATTATGGCTTATTTTTCCAAATGGAGTTGATCTTAGTACCTGGTGAAAATACTGAGGTGGCTCTGGGACATTATCTAATTAATTAGCTTGCATCTGTGGTCAACTTGGATAATTCGTGTTTTTAAAAAAAACGCTTGTTCTACATTATATACATTGTTTTTCTACACAGATCAAATTAATGATATAGATATCAAATCTTTTCAGTATGTGTCATAGATATTTAGCATGAGATTGGAAGCGTAATAACTTATTTTGATTGGAAATATAAGGTAAAAGGTAAAAAAATTATACATGCAAAATAAGATACATAATTCTAAAGAGCAACAAAATATGTTGCTCATTTCTGCAAGTGACAACTAGAAATGCTTACTTACCTGAAGGACTTGCAGTCTGACCAGAATTAGCAAATATGGTCCCTGTGTTGCCACTCCCCATTCTAATGCCCAAGATAGACATCACTAATTGGCTACAACTCAGATAGAACCTGAGAATTTTTCTGTAACCTAAAGATTCAGATGGACTTGGCCATCTGAATAATTTATTGAAATGTGCAACTTTGTTCATTAGATTAGCTTTCAACGTTGTTCATAACTGCTCCCAAACTACTTACAAAAACTCATTTCCCAATTCCTCATACTTTTCTGATGTGGATCCTTCTTGCCATTCAGGTAAATCTATTACTTGTCTTATTGTCACCTTTGTTCATTTACATTTCTGGACAGTTGCTTATGCCAGTGGTATCCAAATGTTCTGGATCATGCAGGCATGCCTAATATGTGTGTATTAATTTACTTATGAATATTATACATGTACTACTGGGTTAATATGTATGCATAAACATACAAAGATTTGGAAAAATTACATAGAATTTAAAAGAATGAGGTTAAAAATAAGGAAAATAAATGTCCTAATATCTCCCCTCCACTATGAAGGCTATGGTCTTATACAGAGAAGATGAATTCATAGTGTCTATGGTGATTAGTTCTACTGTCAGAATGTAAGTTGAACATTACATATAGCCAAATTACCCTTGGAAATCCCTGAGAAGGCACTGTTTTGGAGATTGGTAAATAATCTCTCAGGTTGATAAATAAACATAAAAGTTGAACATAACTTGTGTATTCTTTAGCATTGAAAAAAAAATGGCTGTTGCTTGGGTTGAGCACATTATAAGCATTTGGCTTAGATTTAGGGATCAATTGAATGAAAAATGTGTAAACATTAGAATCATGCCTGGTTTTCTGTGATACTCATACTATGCACTTTGAGAGATAGGAGGGAACTGAAAACAATGGAATCCAAGTTTCTCATCTCACATTCCCATCAGAACATATAGCTCATTTAGTGCAATGGGGGATGGAATGGCACACATGGTTTAAATCCCCCAATTGCTTGCAACTGAATTCACATAAATAAAATACACATCTGCTGTGAATTCTTTGCATAACAATTTTTCTTCTTCTTTCTCATTATCAGCATCACCTAAAATGCCTTGATCATCACGTCTTCTCCTCAGTTCTACCTCTGCAAATTGTACCACTATTTCAAGATTAGTTTCAAATTCAACTCCCTCCAGAAGTTGCAACTCAATACAAGTTCCTATCATATCTGAATTATTATGACACTAATTTCCCTACTGCTTCATGAAATTAAATACTTATATCCAGGTTTTTTTACTTATCTCCCCAACATTTTAGGCTAGGATGGCATTTTTACTTATAGCATAATGCAGAGTCGTAAGTATTGTTAGTAGGAATCCTGGCTCTAGTCTTGAGGTTTCTCTAACCTGTTTTGGAGGGCAAGTGCTGTTCATATGGTATTTTTTATTTTCCTCATTCTGGATCTACGGTAGGATTATACTTCCCAACCTGTGTAAATTCATATGGGCTGTGATTTGCTTTGGTTGCTAAAAATGCGAGCCTTTCACTTCTGAATTGTGTGATTTGACTTTCCCTTATCCCCACCATACTCAAGAGAATGGACCCTCTATCACCCTGCTTCCCTTTGTGAAGACAACGTGGAGCAGAGCCCCTGATAACACAGGGCAGACATATAGCAGGAATTAAAAACAAATACTTTCTATTAAACCACTGAAATTTTAGGATTTTTCATTACTATAGCATAACCTAGCCTATCCTGAATGATACACAGGGAAATTTCTCTACCTATAAAATGGAGATAATAATAACCTGCCTCAAATATATCACCAAATTTTTGTAGGAATCTAATGAAATATGTAAAGATATATTGTGAATAGTAAACACTATGAAATTTTAAGGAAGCATTAAAGATAAAAATAGGAAAATCAAAATAGTCTTTTAGCTACTATTATGTTGATTGTCATTGTTTCTAGTGATGATCAGATATGTTTGACCCTGAGCCACTTCTTCTTACAGTGTTAGTACTTTTGCCGCTTTTATTTCTTTAACAACTATGTATCAAGATGCTAAATGTAGTGTATATAATAGTATTTCAGGGGGTTAGTTGATATTTTTCAGAGATTTTCCCTCATCATCAACAACTACATGAAGACCATTTAAAATATTCTATAGAATCATGTGCATGGTAATATCAGAAAACAGGAAATTCCTGTGTAGCAGACTCCACTTTATGAAAAAAGAGTGATATAAAACAGCTGGCTGCACATCAGGGACACAGATTAACCCCCAGTGAGACCAAATCTCTGATATAAACATATGTTTTCCTACTTATGCTTTTAAAACAACAGATGACCTTATGATCTGCATCTTTCAGGATTTCCATTTAGCAGAGTGGTCACCATGGTAACATCAGGAACAGCTGATTTGTATGTACTTTCTCATCTAAGGTTCAATGACCAAAGCAGACCACTTGACAGCTGATATTTTCCGTTATAGCAACATATGCCCAGCACAGAGTTCGTAAATTTGATTCAGTAATCTGAATCAGATGATGTGGTGGTCAAAGTGGCTGGTTGATCTTCTTGAGGATCCAGCTATTGCAGACATCTTGTGGAGCAGAGTGAACCAATTTTGCTCTACCATCTTCAAAGTGGCAGTACTGGCTATACCCATGGACTTTACATGGTAATTGGCAGCAGAATAGATCATTGGACAAAACCATGTAAGCAATTCAACAAGCATTGGAATAAAAACTGAAAACATTCCTATCATGTGGCTAATCAAACAATGTTTTCATATTTTTATTCAAATATTTAATCTCATATAAACACAAATTAATTTTTAATTGTATTAATTTTGAAGTGGAAAAATATCTATTCCTTTCCTCTCTTGACCTATAGCTTGCCTTGAAAGTTACTGCCAGAAACAAAGAAATTTTTGAACATGAAATAGGCATATATAAACTGATCAGTGACTATTTGTTGAACGAATCAATGACTAAATGAATGCTGGTCTGTATTTTTAACAGGGAATCCCTGATTGGAAATTTGGTAAAAAAAATATTATTAAAACATGTTAATTTTTTTTACAATTTGTAAAGTATGCATAAGAATTTAATCTTCACAACAACTTAATGAAAAAGTTTATAATTACCCCCATTTTATAGATAAAGAAATGTGAAGCCCATAGACACAGAGCAGGTAAGTGGCAGATTTAGGATGAAATCCAAGGTTTTCTAATGCTAAGTCCCATGTTCTTTAAAATTCAATGTGGTGCCCAATATAGCAAGTGAATGCATACTTGTCCAAGTGCTGACAAGGAACTTGTGGGAAACTCATATATTGCTTGCAGCAATACGAACAGCTACAACCACTTTGGTGAGTAATTTGGGAATATTTGGTAAAGGTGGAAAATGTGCCATTCTGTGGTTCAGCACTTCTATTCTAGATATATTCCTTGGAGTACCTCTTACACATATGTGAAAGAAGCTATGCACTCAATGCTCATTAAAGCATTGTTTATAATAGAAAACTTAAAAGAAACAAACAATCCCCAAATCCTAAATCCATAAACAGGAAAATAGGTAAATACAATTGACTACTATGCAACCAATAAAATGAATGGGATTTCAACTTCCAGAAAGATGGAATAGACATACTTTTCCCCATTCCTCCTCAATACAACTAAAATCTCTAGGCATTATACATAAAATAAATATAAGAAAACTCCAGAAAGTGAAGAGAAGAAGACAGACTGGATATGGACATCAGGACATGAAGAACAAAAGGTGAGTTCCTTTGATTTTCTTTATCACCCATATATCCCATACTGGGGGCTAGAGAAGCCAATAACCTGGAAAAGCCAGTGGAAACAGACAAAACAAAAGTCCCATGACAGGTTTGCTCTCTCTCTAGCCAATTAACCAGAAAAGGAAGTCTAACAAGACCAAGAACTTTTAGACAAACACCACAGAATCATCTGTTGTCACACCCTCAATCCAACCTGGTGGTAATGAGACTTCTTTCTCACCCCACACTGAGGTGGTATCAAGGGAGTCCTAGTGAAGAGTCAAGACTTTAACCACTGCTCAGTGGTAACAAGGTCACCCCCCCCCCATGATGCCAGGTACGGAACAGTAACAAAACACCTTTGCCCCACCTAGCCAAGGAAGAATCAGCAAGTCCTAGTGCTCCACTTCCAGCAGTAACAAGGAGTCCCTCTCCCACAAGATGTCAGTGGAAGCCATGGGGGGAGCTGGATTACCAATGTAAGTCATGAGGGGGCACTTGGCAATAATGAGGCAGTGCCCCTCCTTTCCCTGCCAAAGCAGTGTTGGAGAAAGCCTAGTAAAACAGAAGATTTAAGTAAGATACAGAGTTTTATAACATAGTACCCAAATGTCCAGATTTCAGTTAAAAAATCATTTGTCATACCAAGAACCAGGGAAATCTCAACTTTAATTAAAAAGGAAAATATGCAGATGCCAACATCAAGATGACACAGATTTTATAATTATCTGACAATAAAAAAGCCATAAAAATGTATCAAAGAACAATTATGAACATGTTGAGACAAATGAAAAAACAGAAAGTCTCACCAAAGAAATAGAAAGTCCAAGTAATTAAATAGAAGATATAAAGGAGAAACAAAGGAAAATCTTGAAAATGAATAATATAATAACCAAAATTAAAATTTCAATTGATGGGCTCAAGAATGGAGGAGATAGAGGAAAGAGTAAATGAGCTTGAATATAGAACAATAGAAATCAACCAATCAGAACAACAGAAAGAAAAAGAGCCTGGAAAAAAAAATAACAGAGCCTCAGGGACTTGGAACTACAACAAAATACCACACATTCGTGTCACAGAAGGAGGGCTGAAAAAGTTTTAAAGAAATAATGGCAAAAAAAAAAAAAAATTTGCCCAAATTTGGCAAAAGACATAAACCTACAGATTCAAGAAGATAAACAAATCCCAAACAGGATAAACTCAAATAAATCCATGCCAAAGCACATCAGACTTCTGAAAACAACAACAACAAAAACAAAAACTAAAGCTAAAAACAAAAACATCCTGAAAAGAGCCAGGAAAAAACCCAGTACCTTACCTGTAAATCTATAGGGGAAAAGCATTTTGAATGACAAGAGATTTCTCACCAGTAAACATGGAAGCCAGAAGGAAGTATCACAAGATATACAAATGCTGAAAGCAAATAAATGCCACCCAGAATTCTGTATCCAGTGAAAACATCATTTGGGAATGAAGAGGAAATCAAGACATTCTTAGTTGAAAGAAAACTAAGGAACTTTGTCACAGCAGGCCTCCCTTAGGAAGAATGGCTAAAGGAAGTTCTTTAAACAGAAAACCAATTGATAAAAGAAGGAATCTTGGAACATCAGGAAGGAAGGAAGAACTCAAAAAAAGCAAAAATATGGGTAAATACAATTGACTTTCCTTTTTGTCTTAAGTTTTCTAAATTATGTTTGATGGCTGAATCACGACAGCTGTCTGCTGTGGTTCTCAATGTATGTAGAGAAAATATTGAAGATAATTATATTTAAATGAGGATAGATAAAGGGACAAAAAGAGGATAAAATGTCTATACTTCACTAGAATGGGCAAATGTAAGACTAGTAAAATGTGGTAAGTTATAAATACGGTAATACCTAGAGCAACCACTAAAAAGCTACACAAATAGACATACTAAAACCACTACAGATAAATCAAATAGGAATCTAAAAATTATTTTTAGATTATTTCATATAACCCACATGAAATTAAGGAAAAAATCCCAGAAAAATAAAACAGAAAATAAAACAGAATGCAAAATAAAATGGCAACCCTAACATATATCAATAATTACACTAAATATAAAATGGTACAGTAGCTTTGAAAAATAGTTTAGCAGTTCCTCAAAATAGTAAAAATAAAGTTACCATATTGTCCAGTAATTACACCCTTAGGTGTACCTGAGTGAACTGGAAAAAATATGTCCACCCAAAACTTGTACAAGAGTGTTCTTAGCAGCATTATTCATAATAGTCAAAAAATGGAGACAAACCAAATATGCATCAACTGATAAATGGATAAACAAAATGTAATATAGCCATACAATGCAATATTATTCAGCCATTAAAGGGGATGAAATAGTCATTCATGTTATGACATAGATGAGCCTTGAAACAATTACGTTCAAAGAAGCCAGACACAAAAGCAACATCTTGTATGATTCAATTTATCTGAAATGTCTAGAATAGGCAAATCCATAGAGATGGTAGATCAGTGGTTGCCAAAGGCTGGGGGAGAGAAAATGGGGTGTGACTGCAATTGGATACAGGGTTTTTTTTTGGGGGGGGGTTGATAAAAATATTCTACTATTAGAGAATGGTAATGTTTGCACAACTTTGTGTATATACTAAAAAGCACTGGGTTGTATACTTTGCAAGGGTGAATATTACGGTATTTGAATTATACCTTAATTTTAAAAAGAGGACAAGCCAGCTGACACCATATTAACCACAGAAGCACAATATGCATGATGTATTAAAATTCTGGACTTGGAAATTCACTGACTTCTGTTAATTACAAAATAAGCATCTTTCTCAGGGAAAAGAAAGAATAAAGTGGGAGGAAAACGGATAGCCAATTTCAAGATTTATAATATAGCTACAGAAAGCAAGACTGTGATATTGACAGAGAAAAACATAGAGATCAATGGAACAGAATAAAGAATCCAGAAATAGCCATACACAAGAACAGTCAACAGATTTTTGACAAAGGTACAAAAGCAATTCAATGATGGAAGTATAGTGTTGGAATGATTGTATATCCATTGAAAAAAAAAAAAGAAATTTGACCTAAACCTCACACTTTCTACAAAAGTTAACTCAAAATGGATCACAAATTTAAATGTAAAGCATACAACTATAAAACATTTTTTAGAAACATTGAAGAAAATAATCGGGACCTATGACTTAATGAAATAATTTTTATACATGACACCATAAGTATGATATGTTAAAAAATGATAAATTGGACTTCATCAAAATTAACTTTTGCTCTGTGAAATGCCCTGTTAAGATGATGGAAAGACAAGTTACAGACTGGGAAAAAATACTTGCAAACCACGTAGCTGACAAAGGACTCATACCTAGAATATATAAAGAACTCTCAAAACTCAACAGTAAGAAAAACACACACATACAAATGATGCAGTTAGAAAATTTGCAAAAGACAGAAAAGATATTTCGTGCAAAAGGATATAGGAATAGCACACAACCACATGAAAAGATGTTCAAAATCAGTGATCATTAGGGAAATTCAAATTAAGACCTTGATACAATATCACTTCACACTTATTGGAATGGCTCACGCACATGAATTTTGAGGTTAAAGGAAGTACTATTTTTTGCTGTCCATGGGTTTTCATGTTTATCTGTCTAAGGGAATTGGGACATTCCTAAAACTCTGTTTCTAAATTGCCACCATCTTCCTAGAATTCCCCACATCTTCTTGCCTTCTAAGATTGAAATATATCTGCTTGAATTTTCATCTCATGGAAGATTTGAAACCATCATCCTATTTCCATGGACTCTTACAATCTGTATATTTCCATAAGGAGTCTCATACACACAATTATCCAAGAACAAATAATAAGCTCACAAACTATCCTGTTTAGAGTATCACTTTTTGGTAAATTTTCTTAGCTGAATTCTTGCTGAGACTGAGACCTACTGCAAGCTGTTTGGGTCCTGAGAGAAAAATGCCAGGTGTTTCTCTGAGAGACAGCATCTTTTCCATCATGTACTCAGCTTCATCAAGTTTCTCAAACCTTCTGCCTTTCAATAGAAAAATATGATTATTATTTTTAGAATGATCTGCTTTTAAGTAGTTATCACTGATCCCATCTGGACCTAGATAAACTAAAGATATTTTAGGAGTTGGCATGCTCCCATACCTTCTAATGGACCACTTGCCAGGGTTTCATTTTTAAGTTCCTCACAATTATGTGAGAGATGAGAAGATTTTGGTATTGTTAATGTAGCTTTTTAAAGGTAATCAATGAGTCATCATATTCAGTCAATTATTCATTTTTATATCACAACTTTCACTCACAGTATTATTATTATTGGCCAATAATCCCAATATTGACTTGTCTGAGATCTAGAAAATATTAATGAGTCATTGAGTAACACTCTACATGGTTAAAGAATATCTTGAAACAGCTTTTAGCTGGATCTCCAAATCCAAGAAGAACATAAAGGGACATTGTGTAAATAGATATAATCAGATTTCTAATTAGAGGGTGAAACAGATTTCTATTAGAAGGTGAAAATATCATTAAATTGGTTGTGGTGCTGCTATGATTATTCAAGTAAACCTGCCAAACCCACGTGAAAGTCCAAGCATTCAATTTTCTAATAATGCACACACTCTAGAATTTTTCCCAGAGGTCAACATCAATTTCTTTAAGCAGTAGTTTTCAGAATCTATTATATTCTACTTTTTTTGGAAACTCAGACACTATTCCACTAGTCTATCAGAGATTCAGTAGAGATTTATCAGAGATCACCAGAGGAGGTTCCTTCAGAAGTTGTATGGTTCAAATTTCCTACTCCTTCACAAATGAGAGGAAACATGGCATTCTCATACATTGTTGGTGTGAAATAAATTGCTACAAGTGTCCTGGAAGGCAATTTGGAATTAGGTACCAAAAAGGCTAAACAAGTTCATGCTCTTTAATCTAGCAACCCCATGTCTAAGGATTTATCTAGTCTAAAGAAACAATGGAAGCTATAGCAAAACTTGATGTACAAAGGATATCTATTCCAGCATTTTTATAATGGGGTAGATTGGAAACAACTTTTCAATAGAAAAACATGATCATTATTTTTAGAATTATTTTCCTTTAAGTAGTTATCACTGATCGCATCTGGGCCTAGAAAAGCTAAAGATATTTTAGGAGTTGACATGCTCTCACACCTTTTCTGACCTCCTGGAATGGCAGCACAGTGGAGACTGCAGTTTCTGGATAGTGCATCATTAAAAGAATGCTTAGTCAGTACTGCTTCTTGCTCTTTGGAGTGAGAGGGAAAGTGAAGCAAAAGAATAAGGAGTTAATATGGTTTTCTTGACTCAGTTGAGAAGAAAAAACTTCTCATTTAAAAAAAAAATGTGGTCTTTAAAAGGTGACTTTGGTCTTTTTCAGATCATGAAGGACTTTTTCAAAGACATTAAAGAATTTATTACTTTTACATATCGGGAATAAAGGATAACCCAGGGACACAGAAATCAAGAAATCCTGAAGAACCTCTTTTAGAATTACTCTGGCTATCGAAGTAGTTTCCATTTTTAGAAGGAGATGAGACCAGAATATCTTAAGTCCTTTTAAACATGAAGTTTGAGTTAATGTAAATCTATAAGATTTTGAGGATTCAAACACTGTTTTGATGGCGGTAAGAGTTTCGCCAGATGTCTTCACGAACCTCACCACTTTTCTGGAAATGATGCTTGCTTCTGGAGGAACAAGATATTCATACCTCATTTTTGGTCAAGAGATGAATTCTAAACATTTATACAACAGTAAAATATTTCCTATAAAATGTTTATTTTAAGAAATGCTTAGAGACTGTGCTTACTAGTCCATCCTTGGCCTGCTCAGTGAATGAACAAATGCATGAAAAAAATCTGTTGAATGCACAAGAGATTGTGAAAGATGAAAAAAATCTGAATAATATGTGACTCTTTAGAATTCATATGAAATGAAAACCTTGACTGTCTTCAGCATCCACCATTTTGCTCAATATGTATCAGGATAGCAGGAAGTAGAAAGCTAATTTGTGCTTTTTATTTTTCTAAATTATTGTCAAGAAGTAACTGGCTAAGTCAGTATGAAGACTTTCTTCTGGATCAATAAAAGCAATTACATTTTAATGCCACTGTAGACTTAGGTACCTGAGATTTAATTACCCTCAAATAGATGTCCACACATAAAAAAAAAAAAAAAGTTTATTTCCCACAAGAAAATATAAGTATATTAAAAGTACCAATCCTTACTCGTAGATATTTTTGAAACCATTCCCATGTCACTCTAACATTCTTAATACTATGTAAATCAGAGTGCCCAAACTTAAACTGTTCCTTTTAGTTCCTTTAAGAAAAGTCATAAAATATTACAACTGTTATTAAATGTGAAAGAAAAAAAATCATCAAGAAGCTTAGGTCTGTCCTCCAGCCAGTTGGTAAGAGATCTGGCCCACATGATGCAAAGGCCAGCTCTAAGCAATGGCATTCATCTCCCTAAAGGAAATGTGTTTTACCCCTTCCATAAATTCAAATGGCACATTTTTACACTGCACTAAGCTAGCAAAGGAGACATGGACTCATTGGCTCTCACATATATGTAACTCTTGTATTTTTAAAAATATTAGAGTTAATAGGACCAATCCGAAAGCCCTTGTTTGTACAACTAGAAATAATGTGACATTTCTGTGATGAATAATGACATCTGTCAAGATTTCTGTTGACCCCTTTTATCTATTTCTTTCTCCTCTGACTCCTTACTTGATGATTTTTTATATATCACCTGCTCAATACCATTTCCTCTTTTCCTGGGAAGTCAGTGTAGAAAAATGGTAAAGTACCCAAGTTTTAAAGTCATACAGAACTTTTTCAAGTCCCAGCTCATCTATTTAATGGTTATGTGATCTTGGAAAAGTTATTAATATTTCATCAGTCTACAGTTCAGTTTCTTAATTTGTAATAGGGGAACAATACTGGTACCTAACTGTAGGGTTGTTAGATAGATTAAATAAAATAATATAGTTAATATTCCTTGCTCATGGTAAGTGGTCAAAAGGTTAGCCACTATTATTTCATTATTGCATTTTGGGATTCTTGGAAAGTGGGCTTATTAATCCACTTTTCTCTGTATTTTAGCTTTTTCCTTTCTACGTCTAAGAACATAAGGGGGAGCCAAACTGGCCTGCTTTCCCTCTAGAAATGTTATTAACATCAGACAACTATTTCCTCTGAGGGAACTCCTTGGCTGTTTGTGTTTTTCCTTATTCTTTTCTCCTGGTATCTCAGTCCTATCTTGATTTGCAGTTTTTCATCAACTCCTCCCCAAAAGTCAAATGGTTTTTCATCTATATTTCTACAGAAAACCAGCAATCCCTATATTTTCCTCCGTACAATCTGTTCATCTGGACAGATATTCTTAGCTGGGTTGCTTTCTGTCTTAGTTTCATAGGGCTGCCTAGATCCTTTGATTCTCAAAATTTGTTAATTTTAAGGAAGTCCCATTCATCTATTTTTCTCTTTTGTGGCTCTTGCTTTGGGTAAACTAAAAAAATCATTGCCTAGCACAAGGTCCTGAAGATGCTTCCCTACATTTCCTTCTAGGCATTTTATACTTTTGGTTCTTATATTTAGGTCTTTGATCCTTTTTGAGTTAACTTGTATACATGGTATGAGGTAGGGGCTTACCTTTATTTTGCAAATGGATATGAAGTTTTTCCAGCACCATTTGTTGAAGAGGCTATTCTTTCACTGCTGATTTGACTTTGCTCCCTTATCAAAAATCAATTGGCTAGAGATGTGAGGCTTTATTTCTGAACTTTTAATTTGATTCTATGAGTCTATATATCTGTCCTTGTACCAGTACCATGCTGTTTTGATTACTGTCGCTTTGTAATAAGTTTTAAAATTGGGACATTTGAGTCCTCCCACTTCATTCCTCTTTTTCAAGACGTTTTTTGGCTATGTGGGGTCACTTAACCTTCCATATAAATTTGATAATAAACTTTTCCATTTCTGCAAAGATTGTTGTTGGAATTTTGTTTGGGATTGCTTGAACCTGTGAATTGTTTTCAATAGAATTGACATCTTAACAATATTTAGTCTTCCAATTCATGAACATGGAATGTCCTTCCATTTAGTTAGGTCTTCTATGATTATACTCAGCAATGTTTTATAGTTTTCTGTATACAAGTCCTTTATATACTTGGTAAGATTTATCCCTAGATATTTGATTCTTTTAGTTGCTATTGTAAATGGATTTTTCTTTTTCAATTCTTCTTCAGATTGCTCATTACTAGTTTATAGAAACATGACTGATTTTGAGGTGTTGATCTTGTCTGCTGCCACTTTGATGAATTCATTTATTAGTTCTGGGAGCTTTGATAGGGGTTTTTAGGATCTTCTGTATATAGGATCATACCATCTGCAAATAAGGAAAGTTTTACTTCTTCCTTTCCAATCTGGATGTCTTTTATTTCTTTTTCTTATTTCTAATTGCTCTGGCTAGAACTTTCATTACAATGTTGATTAATACAATGTTGAATAACAGTGGTAACATTGGGCATCATTTTCTTGTTCCTGGTCTTAGAAGGAAAAGCGTTCAGTCTTTCACCATTGAGAATGATGTAAGCTGTGGGTTTTTCACTTATTGTCTTTACCATGTTGAAGAAGTATCTTTCTATCCTAGCTTTCTAAATGTTTTTACTAAGAATGGGTTCTTAATTTTGTCAAATACTTTTTCTGTGTCTATTGAGATAAGGATGTGTATTTATTTCCTTTTTTCTAATGTGGTGTATAACAGTAATTGATTTTCATGTTGGGATAAATCCTACTTGATCGTGGTGTATAATTCTTTTAATGTGCTACTGGATTCAGTTTGCTGGTATTTTATTGAGGAATTATGTATCTATATTCATAAGGACTATTGATCTGCAATTTTATGTCTTGTGGTATCTTTATCTGGCTTTGGTATTAGTGTGATATTGGTCTCATTGAGTGAATAAGGAAGTATTCTCTCCTCTTTAATTTTTTGGAAGAATTTCAGCACGATTGGTGGTAATTCTTGGAACATTGGGTAAAATTCACCAGTGAAGCCATCTGGTCCAGGGCTTTTCTTCGTTGGGATGTTTTTGATTATTGATTCAATACTTGCTATTGGTCTGTTGAGATCTTCTATTTCTTCTTGACTGATGTAGGTGGTTTGTGTGTTTTTAGGGATTTTTCCATTTCATTAAGGTTATGTAATTTGTTGGTGTACAGTTGTTCATACTGTCCTTTTATACTCCTTTTCATTTCTATGGGGTTGGTAGTAATGTCCCCCTTGTCATTTCTGATTTTAGTGATTCAAGTCCACTCTCTTTTTTTTTCCTTTATTAATCTAGCTAAAGTTTTGTTGATTTTATTGATATTTTCAAAGAACCAACTTTTGGTTTCATTGATTCTTTCTATTATTTTTAAATTCTCTATTTCATTTATCTCTAATCTAATCTTTGTTATTTTCTTCCTTCTACTTGCATTCAGTTTAGTTTGCTCTTCTCTATACAGATTAGCCAGTTGTGATGTTAGGTCTTTGATTTGAGATCATTCTTATTTTTTAATGTAAGCATTTATAGCTAAAAAATTCCATCTCAGCACTGACTTTGCTGCATCCCATAAGTTTTGGTATGATGTGTTTTCATTTTCATTCACTTGAAGATATTTCCTAATATACCTTGTTATTTCTTCTTTGACCCATTATCTGTTTAAAAGTGTGTAGTTTAATTTCCACATATTTGCAAATTTTCTGGTTATCCCTCTGTTATTGATCTAGCTTTATTCCATTGTTGTTGGAGAAGATACATTGTATGATTTCAATATTTTAAAATTTACTGAGACTTGTTTTGTTAACTTAAGTATTGTCTATCCTGGAGAATGACCCATGGGAACTAGAGAAGAATGTGTTTCTGCTGCTGTTAGGTGAAGTATTCTGTATATAGCTTTTAAGTCTTGTTGGTCTATAACATTGTTCAATTCTTCTATTTCCTTATTGATCTTCTGTCTAGATGTTCCATCCATTTTTTTAAGGTGATATATTGAGGTCTCTTTCTATTAATATAGAACCATATATTTATCCCTTCAAATCTGTCACTATTTGTTTCATATATTTTGGGGCTCTGTATATATATATAATATTTATAATTATTATAGCTTCTTGTTGATTTGACATCTTTATAGTTACCTTTTTATCCCTAGTGAGAGTTTTTTACTTAAATTCTATTTTATCTGATGTTAGTACCAGCTCTCTTTTGGTGCTGTTTTCATGGTGTATATTTTTTCCCCGTGCTTTCACTATCACCTTCAACCTTCCTGAGTCTTTGAGTTTATGGTGAGTCTCTTATAAACAGTATATTGTTGGGTCATGCTTTTTTAAGCCACTTGCCAATCTCTACCTTTTGACTTTACTGTTTAATCCATTTATTTTTAAAGTAACTGCTGATAATGCATGACGTTTTTCTGGCTTTATTTTACATTGTATTCTTATTTTTTCATGGTAAAGTGCCTTTTTATTCTTTAATATTTTTTAATTTTTATTTTTAAAGAAGCTTTAGATTGTATAAATGTTACATAAAAAATATAGGAGATTCCCATATGCTCCACCCCTTCCCCTTCCCACACTTTTCCACATTAACAACATCCTTCATTAGTGTGGTACTTTGTTACAATTGATGAACACATATTAAGCATTGCTACTAAATGTGGACTATAGTTTACATTATAGTTTACACTCTATGCCATGAAATTTTGTGGGTTATGACAAAATATATAATGACCTGTATCCTTCATTGTAATGTAATGCAGGATAATTCCAATGTCCTGAAAATGCCCCCTTATTACACCTATTCTTTTTTCTCCCTCCCCTTAGAACCTCTGGTGGCCACTGTCTTTATATCAGTGTAAAAGTTCTTCCACTGCTAGAATAAAATAAGTCTATAATAGAATAAGTCTACTTTAGTCCATCGTTCATTCCCCAATCTTGAGGATTTTGGGATGGTGATGCACACACTGTTTCTAATTGAGAGGGGGCATAGATCCCCTGGGGCAGATAGATGGAACTATCTTACTTGTAGTTGCAGACATTCTCTCTTCCTTGGGATGGGCATTGTCCATCATCATCTCCTTGTTAGTTGTCCTGGGTAAGTCCAATGAACTGGAGAATACGTGTTGCAACTATGCTGAGATTCATGGATCAACTGGCACATGAACAGACCTAAGATTTAAGTCTCTGGGACACATATTTAACAAGTATAGTTTTAATTATGAATTCAAATAAATGGGGCAGAAAAGCCACGTGTAAGGAAATAATAAATGACTCTAACTGTTACACTGGGGAGCATAAATTCCAAAAGGAAAAAATAAGACAGTGGGGGAATATATGGAAAAAATTGTCACTGTATATACAAGACAACATATCTTACAGTGATGAAAGATACAATGCCTAAAAAATTTTTATGGGGGCGGATGTGGCTCAAATGGTTGGGTGTCTGTCTGCCATATGGAGGGACCTGGGTTCGCTCCCCGGGACCTCCCGGTAAAATAAAAAAATATATATAGAAGGCTCATGGGCTGCCAGGCTGTGTGTGCCGGTGAGCCGTGGAGCCGCCATGCAGCAAGATGATGACGTAAAAGGAGAGAGACAAGACACGATGCTCCGAAAGCTTTGAAAACCAGGAGCTGAGGTGGCGCAGATGGCAGAACATCTCTCTCCTACATTGGAGGTCTCCAGGACCGAATCTTGGTGAAGACTGGAGAGGAGGAGGATGAGAAGAGATGAAACAGACGCAGAGAATTGCTCAGCGAATAGACACACACAAAAAAAACAGCAAAATGGGGAAGGGGGGGTTTAAAATGGATCGAACAAATAAATAAGTCTTTAAAAAATAAAAATAAAAAATTTTATATTATTTCAATATTTAATTTGTTATTTTTAAAACATTTCATTTTATTATTAATTTTATTTAGTTATTTTGTTGGCTTCATTTCTGGAGAGGTTTTGCATAACAGAAGGGTCACAACTGTGGCAGGGGAGGATCACTGGTGCAGGGTGTCAGTGATGGGGAGAAGTGTTGGGAGCGGTGCATTTGGGGCAGGCCTCTAAGGCATATGAATATGTTTACGTGTTCATGAGGCATTTTCTTGGTAGGTGGAGACCCACACAATAACAGAAAGAATATTGAATTCCCATCCTGGGGAGTTCTGCTACATTCTCTAATAGAACAGCAAGAATTCCCTGAGCAAGACTCTCACTAGTGCAGTGCCTAGTGAAGGAAGACAGACCATTATGCCATGCCCTTGATATTGATGATTGTACTTATGAACCTTGTTCTTGTGAAATTGAAACTTAGCCTAATATTATATATTGCCTAAGAGTTACCTCCTGAAAGCCTCCTTGTTGCTCAAATGTGGCCTCTCTCTAAGCCAAACTCAGCATATAAACACACTACATTCTCCCCAACATGGGATATGACTCCCAAAGATGAGCATCCCTGGCACTGATGGATTATCACCAAGCACAAACTAGCAATGCATCTGGAAAAAGATCTTGACCAAAAGGGGGAAATGTTAAATACAAATGAGTTTTTACGGCTAAGAGATTTCAAAATGAGTCAGGAGGTCATTCCAGAGGTTACGCTTATGCACATCTCAGCAGGATCTCATTGACTGCCACAGTAAACAATGTCTCAAACAGTGGGACTCTTGAGGGTTCTAAAGACATCCAGATGCTATAAGCAGGTTAAACAAGCTCAGAAATTTAGCACCCTGCCACTGGGCCTTACATTGTATACTTATACATTTTTCCCCTTAGTCTCCCATTAGTGCCTACTTTCATATTTATTTGATTTTTATTGTACCATTTAAGTTCCTTAACATTTCTTTCTGAATATATTTTTAATATAGTTTCTTTGAGGTTACTATGGGGTTTAAATGGAACATCCTAAACCTATTAATAGTTATGATTTATTTCATTCCAACCTAACTTCAATAGTATATACACACATTGTTCCAATATTCCTCCATCCCTCCACCTTTGTGATGTATTTTTAAAAAATTATATCTTTATACATTTTATGTCCAAACCATAGATTTATCATTACATTTTATACATTTGCATTTTAGAATCTGTAAGAAGTAAAGTGTAGAGTTACATACCCAAAACTACAATACAATAGTACTGGCATTTATAATTACCTATATGGTTACCTTTACTGGAAGTCTTTATTTCTTTATGCTGCTTTGATCCATTATCAAGTGTCCTTTCCTTTCAGTCTGAAGAACTCCTTTTAGTATTGCTTGTAGGACAGGCCTAGTTGTGATGAACTCTCTCTGCTTTTGTTTATCTGGGAATGTCTTCATCTCTCCTTCATTTTTGAAATACATTTTCACTGGATTTAAAATTCTTGGTTGGCAGTTGTTTTCTGTTAGCACTTTAAATATTCCTTACCACTGCCTTCTTGCCTCCTTGGTTTCTGATGAGAAATTGGCACTTAATCTTATTTGGGCTCCCTTGTACATAATACATTGCTTTTCTCTTGCAGCCTTCAGAACTCTCTCCTTGTCCTTGGCATTCAATGGTTTGACTATTATGTGTCTGGGCATGGTACTCATCTATTTTATCCTGTTTGGGGTTGTTGGGCTTCTTAAATATACATACTTATGTCTTTCATTAAATTTGAGAAGTTTAATGCCATTATTTTTTTAATATTCCTTCTACCCCTTTTTCTCTTTCTTCTTCTGGGACTCTCATGATATGTGTATTGGTACACTTGATTGTCTCTTAGGCTTTGTTCACTTTTTTTTCATTCTTGTTTCTCTCTGCTTCTCAGACAGAATCATTTCAATTATATTGTCTTTGAGTTCATAGATTCTCTCTTCTGCCAGCTCCAATCTGTTGTAAATCTCCAGGGAATATTTCATTTCAGTTATTGTGGTCTTCAGCTCCAGTATTACTGTTTGGTTTCTTTTTAAAATTTATATCTCTTTATCAAGATTTTCATATTGTTCATTCATTGCTTTTCTGATATCCTTTAGTTTATTCTCTATACTTTCCTGTATCTCCTTGAGTATATTGAGGATCACTTTTCTAAATTCTTTGCCCAGTATTTCCAAAGTCTAGTGGTCTTCTTTAATAGTTTCTGGATTTTTATCTTGTGCCTTAGGGAGGCCCACCATTTCCTATTTCTTTATTTGTTTTGTAATCTTTTGTTTTGTACATTTTAATATTTTAAAGTATTAATTCTGGAATTAGGTCCCTGATATATATGTTCTTTATGTTCGAATCCAGCTAGTGATATGACAGAGATTTCTGTGAGTTCCAGGAGCTAACAAAAACAAATAAACCAAAGCAAAATGCACCTTTCACAGTCTTTGAAAACTGACGTCCCATTGGCTGGTGCTCTCTCAGAGTTTAGCTCTCCTATTCAGAAGATCAGCCTGAGTCGTCTGCAAAGTGCAGTATCCTCTCTGTCTTTTATAAGTCTGTGCTTATCCTGGGTTTGCCCTTGCTCAAGGCTTTAGGAACTCCCCTGTTTACAGGAATCAGAATGCCTTCTCTGCTCCCTATGAAATACACTTACTCTCCCTCTTGCGAGCTCTATTGTATGACTTAAAGCAGGTGATCTTTTGCTCCAAGCAGCTTTGACTCAATTGTTTGTTATACCCTTTAGCATCTGCAAGCTCCTTCTGCCTGCAGGGCTAGTTCTGGGAGGGAGAGCCAGAGATGAGTTTCCTGGTTCTTTCTTTCAGCCCATCACCTCTGGAACAGGGCCATGGATGCACCATATGAAAGCAAATCAGTTTCATAGAATGCTAGAGAGAAGGTGGGGGAGGGGCCAACAAGGGCACCATTAGTCTTCCCTACTGTTTTCTAAAGCCATGTTTTCTTGATTTGGCACTTGTCCAATTACTATAATCATTTATTTCCCATAGTTCTGAGGAAGTGGCTGTGCCAGTTTTGTTAGTTATTCAAAGATTCTGTGGAGGAATGGGCAACCTGGGTCATCTTATGCTGCCACCTTGGTCTACTGGAAGCAGTAAATATCCTTTTGACAATATTCTCTAAATAGCTTCCTCCTATCAAACCAACTCAACAGCATTTTTCCTCTTTTTTTTTTTTTCATAGTCTTTGTCTCTATGATCCTTGCCAAAGACAGGAGAGGCAAACATAGAAGTCCTTCAGATCTGCTTCTTCTGCCTTTGTCCTATCACTCCCTAGCAGGTATTTTGAGACTTAAGCCCAAATGCTTTCACTACCTTCCTGCCTTCCTCCCCCACTTTCTTGACATGTTTCATGACTAGCAGCAGTTTCTCCAGTTATAGAGGCTCACTCTTTTTTTTTTTTAACTTCCCTCCATGTATTCTTGATTTATCCTATGATTGTGGAGGAAACACTGACCCTCATGATAACCCATGGACGCATCAAGTATCATGATGGAATATGGGGCCAACTATAGAATTAGTGACAGACAACTGTGCCAGGTGAATCTAAAATTTAGGTTTACATTTTCTTCTCCTATTATGAGAAGCAAATATATATTTTGTTGGAAAATTTTAGTCTCCAGAAATGTTCTATGTGAATAAGAAAACCATTTATAACAAGTAAAGATCAAATTTCCCAGGAGTCTTTGAGTATCTATACCCATGGAAAGGGAAGACTTGGGGCCTAAAGCCACAGGGTACTCTGGTCATCTTAGCATGGCCCAATGTGATGATTCATATGAACCAGAATTCCTGGTGGCCGGCCACTTGACCAGCTACAGATGCAGTGTTATGCCCAGAGGGGAAGGTGGACAGAAGATGGAAGACAGGTTAAGAAGTGTGGACTAAGGTGAGGGAAAAAAAGAGGGTATTTTGCAAAGAAAGAGAAAGAGAGCATCTGTGCGGTATTGAGGCCTGGGACATGGGGAATGGAAATGAGGAGAGTATTGCTATGGATTACTATTTTGTATTTTTAAGATCTCAAACCATACTGGAATTCTTCTTTAATTTACATTTGGTCATTAGACTGTATTCCTTTGACTACGATACTGTGCAGAGATTGGTCCACCTAAGATGCCAGTTTTGGGGATTTGTTTGTTTGTTTTGAGGTTTTGTTTGTCATTTCTTTCCTGGACTTTGTACTTAGTTACAATTCTCAGCAGTATCTTTGATTAACAAGATCAACAGAGGCCTGGGCCAAGAGTACATTTTCACCATGACTGCCTGACTACTGGATGCAGAGTGTAAGGGAGTAGGGCTTAATTTGACGTGATTCTTTATGGTTCTTGGAATATAAGTATAAAATCAGTGGGTGCAATGTACAGTTTAGGACTCAATGTTGTAGGCAAACAACCACACTTACACAGCATTATATGAAACAGTAAACTTGAAATAGATGTAGTTTTGAATTTGAACTCCATGGAGCCTTGGTTTCATAAGATATTAGAGTAGGAGAGCTATGGAAAGGTAATGTCAGACTCCCTTAGAATAGTTTTAAGTTACTGCTTTGTTCCACCGGTGGAGATCTCTTAAGGACGTGGCTGTTACTGTGGAACTTCAGTGAAATAGGCTTTCAATCCATGGGTATAAACTTTCTTCCATTAGAAACCAAATAAATTCTCAGGAAGAACCAAGCCGGAGGACAGAGAAAAGAACTGAAGTCATAGTTTAAATATGCCATTAATACAGTCCTGGGATTTAAATCCTCAGAAGCTAAGAAGTGCTAATGTCAAATGAGAGCTTCCAGGCCCTCAGAGTTGTTCTCAGCCACCAGGCCACAGAGAGGGCCTTCCCTGTGGAGAACTATGTCACTTCTTAGAAAAAGGATGTGGTAAGATAAACAGTGGCTGGGATTCACAAGATTAATTTGTAACCAGGTATCAGTGGACAATGGGAAATTGCTACACTTTAAATGTCCAGAGTAGAACTCCAACAGTGACTTCAGGGCTGTAAAATGATGCTCAGAGTGTGAAAAAAAAAAAAAAAATGCGGGAGCAAGTAATGGTAACAAATAAGAGTACAGATTCACTAAACAATTTTGTAATTCATGGTAACCTATAGGGATTCCCAGAATTCTCCTTATAATTGAAGCTAATCAAGGCCTAGAGATGGAAGAAGGATTTTATGTGAGTACTTTCAGAATGAGACAGAATCTCTGAACTTTGCTCAGTGACTGTCAAGAGGACTCATACAGCCAGGATGTTACAGAAACTCAGGGCTCTTGAAGTCAGACCCTCTCTCTTCAAGCAATGCCCCATTTCATAATTAAGGGACAGATTCTCAGAAGCTCCCCTGAGCTCAGGGTGAAGGCTGTAATCTGTAACTTGATTACAATATGGTTGTATTGTTGTACCCATTCCACCAACATTTCATATCCCATTTCATGGTGTAACAAGCTAAATAGCCATGCCCAGAGCATCTACAATCTTAACAGTTGGAGAAAGCCCTGTCTTTGGCTTTAGTTGGAACAGTGGGAAATAACTAGTAGCCTTCTGCTTGTGAGAGGTAGAGAAAATAGGAAATACATAATATTCCTCATAGACATTTGAAAGAAGAAAATTGAAACCTTCCACCACAATTCTTACCCTGCAGAAACTCTCCATTCTCCAAATACAAAGATTGCAAGAAGGGACATTATGGTGCGGAGAAGAACACTGTCTCCTGATATGCATATACTTTCTCATGGGAGGGGTGGTAGAAGATCAGGGAAAATGGCAAACCTGTGTCCTCTTGCTATTCTCACATGATAAGCCTCAGTCCACCAATGGCGGTAGCAATCATGAAGGTCCAGCAGGGATCAAAAGGAGAAATAGGAAAATGTGTGGGATGTTGGGGGGAAAAACTACATGGGTGAGAATGTGGTGAATAATTTCTGGGGATGGACAAATTAAAGATACACGATGATAAATTAGGATAGAGATAAAAAGAGATTGACAGTGCTGCTCCAGCTCTATTAATATTCTTTGAAAATCACAATCAAGATTAAGCCTTTCAAATCACTTTCTGTTGTTGGTTTATACCTTGAATGCAACCCTGGACATAGCTTGAATTTCTGTAAAGTCTAAAGTCTATTGTGTTTTATTCATAGAAAATAGAGATAAGTATTATGCCCATTTTTTCAGGAAAGGAAATAAGAAAAAATGCAGTTAATATAGCTCAATAATATAGATATATATTATCTATGTATTATAAATAATAATAATATAGATTAATCTTGAGTAAAAGGTACTGCAAATATTAACTATAGGGAGGAAAAATGTTCAGTCTATGTCTTTTTTAGGCATAGTTCTTAGAAGAAATTACTTCTTGTGGATGTTCAGTTAGAGAAGTGCTATATACTAATTATATATGATATATAACTTTTAAAAAGGTATGCTAGGTTTACATGTGTAATCATCTTCCTTCTTTTCCTAAATATATTGCAATTTCTTAATGAGATGGAGCAATATATTATTCCTTCATAATTCCTTTTCTTCTTTCCTCAAAGTTGCTACTCTCTCTTTCTTATTCCATTATTCAATATTATCTCCTTTCTTTACTCACCTTTCCTTTCCTGATCTCAGTCCTTTCCTCACTCATTTCCCATCTTTCATTTTTCAGTCTCATATGTCAATTGAACCCTAAATAATAACAAATTATTTCTAAAATTGAAGCAAAGAAACTGAATCTTTCAGGGTTCAATCATGGAAGTAGACCCTAGGAGGTATGGAATAAGAGATGGATTGTAGGGATTAGACCTTATATGGCTATGGAAGGAGCTGGGGAATTAAGATCCCTACAGGGGACCTAGAGGATCAGAGAGAAATCTTTAACCAACTCTGCTGAATCACTGGCAAAGGTGGACAAGTCAGAGCCAGCAGAGAAATCTGTGAAGCCAGGCATGCCCAGCTGCCAAAATGGGACCACAAAGGAGAGCTGGTGGAGGGAGTCTATAGAAAGCTCATACCTCTGCTGCTGATGGTGAATCTGGGTTCAGTGTTGGTGCACTGTTCCTGGCTAATTTCATATGTTACCTCACACAAAGAAGGAAACAGTGTCATTACTCAACAATGCCATAGATCTTCAGAACCTGTTTGTGTCAAAACAATATAGACCTTTTTGCCTCTGAAGTTCCTTCATACTATTTATTTAATGCTGGTTACATCATTACTTATGATTGTGCTTCATGCCACCTGGGGATACTGGATTCCAATGACTGTCTCAAAACTTGTTTATTGTGATTCCTTGATGATGACCACAAATGCAAGTCTTACTCAGAGTATGCAGGAAAATGTGAAAGATAATTCATTTTCTGGTCATAATAATTTTATGATTCAGAATGGTATAGTGTAAATATAGAACAATACATTTCCCTACAAAGTTGTCTCTCAAAATCTTTGTCATTATCACTATATTCCTAGAATGTGGTTTTTCAATGTTGGTTGCACACCTGTCTTCTGCACACCACCACAAACAGGAAACATAGGTGAGGGGTCATGGGCAGTGTGAAAAGAGTAGTCCCATTCATGCAAGTAATGCCTGACCCCTGTCCTGATCAAGACTGACATAGTGGGAGGCAAGAGATAACATTCATCAGAAGGGCTTGTTGGTGATATCATCTCAAAAGCTCTTAGATGAGATAAGCACAGTCACTTGCAGAGGACTTCCTGAAATGTGATATGAAGCCTACAGAGGAGATGGAGTACCAGAAGTGGGGAGTGCACAAGGTAAAGGACACATACCCCTGCCACCCTTGATGCTGGAGACCACTGGCAGCACTGCAATCAGAACACAGAATGGTAAGAGCCAGCCCACAGGTCACATGTGCAACTCAAGCCCAAAGTTCATAGAAGACTATGAATAGCCCACAACCTTAAACTTGTCTTGTGTCCAGCATAAGGGCAGTCACCCCAAATCAGCATGACAACACTCTTTTCATGCAAGCTTGCCAAAGAAGTGTAATCAGTAAGAGGGAGTTACCTTATAACCAGGACCAGGCCCAGGCCCTGGGAGAATCCCATAGGTGTGAGGGCTCAAATTCCTTAGGATATCTGGTCAACCCCATGGTTGGAGTATAGGGTGAGAGAGCATCCTGAAGGAGAGAATAGGGGACCAGTGCCCTCTAGTCTTGGCTCAGATTGCCCATCCCAGATGGCATTGCCACGCTGGTTGGTCCTAGGAACCAGAGGGAGATTTAGAAAATTTCAAGGAACACACTCCAAGCACAATGAGTCTCCTGAAGCTCAAGCCTAGGGCAGGGGCCACACTTGCCCAGGTCTAAGGGAAAGACTAAAATTAAGCCAGGTTCAGCTCAAGAAAGCCTTGTAATGCTATGTTCAAAAACTTAAATTTTATCTGTGAGTTGCTATTTTCAACATGTCTCATTTCACTGTGCAATGAGTATTATTTAGGTGATATATATATATTTTTTTTTCAAATAAGTGGGAAACACTTGGATATATGAGAACCTTTAATGTATTAATATGAATTTTGACTCTTTTATAAGGGGATAAACCATGCACATGTTTGCAACCTTTATCTTAAAAAGTAACCCATGAAATCCTCTATCTGTTATGAAGAATATGTCTTACTTATTTTTCCACAGAACACACTTTGGAAAAAGCAGCAGTAGGCATGAGAGCCATTGCAAGGGTTTCATGCAGAACAGATTTTCATTTTAAAAAGATCACTATAGTGACAGGGAAAACAAGAGTAGAGGTCAGACAGCTATAGCAATAATTAGTCAAGTGATGATGAGGTCTTAACTAAGCCAGTAGCAAATACAGTGGAGTCACAAAATAAGCACACATTTCTTAGATAAATTAAACCATATGAACCTGGTTAAAAAATAATTAAATGATGACTAGAACAATTAAATTACTTCAGACTATTGAGCCTGCCACTGTAATCAATTGGAGTAAACCTCAGAATATGTGTGAGACAGTTTCCTCAGGGACTTAGATATTAAATATGCATAACCAACTAGCCACTCTGAGTATGATTCTAGTTTTGAAGGATATGCATTTTCCATTAAAAATTGCCTTTAAACAAAATTCAGCCACTTCACCTGGGACTCAATCTGTTCCATGGCTACAGGGAAAACTGGCCATGTTGGATTTACTGAGAGAGTATGTCAGGCTCTGATGTGATGATTTCCTAAGGTTTTTTCAAGGACAATTTTGATCATATGTGATTTTTATCCTCTGAAGATGACTTCAGTATCCATCTCCAGTGTAGGCTGCAACTGTAATCACGGACAGAACCGATGAGCACGTATCATCCCTTTCTCTCTAAATAGAGTCACATGATTCTACAGCCCCCAACACATGTAAGTAAATTTGCACCCTTTTAAAAGAGTCAGAGTTTGGATAATCTCTATATAAAGATAGAAGCATCATGTATATTAGAAGCTGAAGAGGCTGGAGTTTGATAGGAAGATCTAAACTCTTCAACTTTCAGATAAACGCAACTGTAATTTAAAAGAAAAACTGGCCAAGCATGACTAAATATGACATAACTGAGCTATAAACCCAAATTTTCTTATTCCTTTTATAAATTTCAATCTCTGGTAACTACAAATCTCTTTCAGAACACTCCAGAAAAGACTTTTTTGAAAGAGAAAATATTGTTATTTTCTCTTAATTTCAAAGACATACAAGTGTCACTTATAGAATTACATGATACAAATGTATCACCATCATTTGTATTCCCTACATTTCTAAGGACCTGATTTCTTTATTCTAAATAATAAAATAATTCAATACAAACAGAAAACAGCTACATTTTGAGAAGTTTTAAAGTCATTTGATTTTTCTGGAAATTTATCATAAATATTCATTCTACCTCTAAATGCAAAGAAGGGTGTTTCTGACTCTATAAACATATTTTTCTAACTCCCCTGGAACATACTCCCTGTCTTTGACTCTTTCTATGTCCCACTCTCCCTCCCTCCCACCCCATCTTTCACACCACATCACTTCACACCACACCACACCAAAAGCCAAATCCTCGTCACTGCAGTAAGTTTGCAGCTGACTGCCTAGCTGGACATTTAATTGTAGTCAAAGACATTTGAATCTTATTTGGGAGCCTTTTTTAGTATTGACTAATGAAATTATAGAGCTGCCCACAACCTTCTACAACAGGAGCTCTTGGTTAAGCTAAAGAAAAAACAGAGCAAAGTAGAGTGGGCTGTGAGCTGGAGAGGAGGAGAGCAGCCAGGCACCTCAATGACCTGCTTGGCCATCTGGCTTGATCTATAGTCTTCCACACCATTTCTGAAGACAGTTCCCATAAGAAGCATCAGACATTCCAGAAAACTAGGGACAGCAGAGCAGCCTGCTTTGGTTAGTTTGGAAAGATACAGTTACTCAAAGAGTACTGTGGTGCTGGAAGTGATGAAGGGTAGGGCTGAGTGACCTCTATAGAGGAGCCAAAAGGGATAAGAAGTCAAATGCTACTGTTCAATAGCTGATGGTGACGCTGTAGTAGCACCAACAATGCAAAGCATGTCATCTATAACAACCTAAAGGTTCATAAGGGCTATGTGGAGAGGAACAAGATCCCAAAACTACCAAGTGGCAGGGACTTTGAAAGGATAAAGCTAAGTAATCAAACTTCCTCTTTCCTAGAAGATTCAGAGAACAGTGAAAACTTGCTGGATAAATAAGAAGTTATAGGACCACAGAGCATAATCCCATATTTGTTAAAAAAATGTATGTATTTATTGGTTGTGTGTATATGTATGAGAGAGTGCATATGTGTGTTTCTGAGTGTGTGTGTGTGTGTGTGTGTGTGTGTGTGTAGATAGATAAAACAATAAATGGCTGGAAGCATACTGACCAAACTGTTTACTATAGTTATCTCTGGTTGTCAAATAACACAGGAAGAGGAGGGCACTTTCTCTTCTTAACTACTCATATTAAGGTTTGGGATTGATAGTAGTAGTGCCCAATTTCACTTTATTCTAGTGTTTGTCCATGTTTCTAATATATATATATATATATATATATATATATATACACACACACACACACACACATATATACACACCACATATAAACACACACACAAACACACACACACATATGTCAAAAAATGTGTATTTCAGCCCCATTTAGCTGTGGGAGGTTGAACAAATCCCTTACATGTGTGATCCTTATTTTCTACCTGTAAAATGGGCATGCCCTTATGACTATGCAGGGAAATTAAGCTCAAATGACATGAGGCTTCCAAAAGTGTTTTGTAACTGAAAAACAGTATGATATAAATATGGGATTGGATTTTTTTTCCTCTACAGGCATATCTTGGAGATATTGCAGGTTTGCTTCCAGACCACTGCAATAAAGTGTATATTGCAATAAAGCAAGTCAAATGAATTCATTGGTTTCTCAGTGCATATGCAAGTTAACTTTACACTATACTGTAGTCTATTAAGTGTGTAATAGCATTATGTCTAAAAATCAATGTACATAACTTAATTAAAAAGTACTTTATTACTAAAAAGTGCTAACCATCTTCTAAACCTTCAGTGAATTGTAATCTTCTTGCTGGTGAGAGTCTTGCCTGGATATTGATGGTTGCTGACTGATCAGGGTAGTGGTTGCTGAAGTAAGGTTGGTTGGGGCAATTTCTTAAAATAAGACAACAATCTTTGTCACATTGATTGACTCTCCCTTTTCAAAAGATTTCTCTGTAGCATGCGATGCTGTTTGATAGCATTTTACCCACAGTAGAACTTCTTTCAAAATTGGAGTCAATCCTCTCAAACCCTACTACTGCTTTTCCAACTAAGTTGACATAATATTCTAAATCCTTCAACCATGCTCATAGCATCTTCACCAGGAATAGATTCCAACTCAAGAAACCACTTTCTTTGCTCATCCATAAGAAGCAATTCCTCACTTGTTAAAGATTTATTATTTTGGGGCAGGGTAGGAAAAAGCAGTTGTAAACAGGTGCTTTTTCAGGACTTGGGAATTATCCTGAGTAACATTACAATGACAGATATAGGGCAATTTACATCAGCATATAACATGCATAACTGTGTGGGAGAGAGTGGGGTCTACAATGTGAACTATGGTCCATGCTTAGTGGCAAAGCCCCAGGATGTGTATGTCCATTGCAGGTCATGTGCCACACTAATGAAAGATGTTTATGTGGGATGTTATGGGAGGTGTGGGAGGTGGGGAACATGGGAATCCCTGTAATTTTTGTGTAACATTTATGTAATCTAAGCATCTTATAAAATATATATATATATATATATTTTTAAGTATATTTAAAATTAAAAAAAAAGATTTATCATGAAATTGCAGCAATTCAGTCACATCTTCAGGTGTGATTGAATTCTAGTTCTAATTCTCTTGCTGTTTCCACCACATCTGCAGTTACTTCCTCCACTGAAGTCTTGAACCCCTCGAAGTCATCCCTGAGGGTTGGAATCAACTTCTTCCAAACTCCTGTTAATGTTGGTAATTTGACCTCTTCTCATGAATCACAAATGTTCTTACTGGCATCTAGAATGATGAATCCTTTCCAGAAGTTTTCAGTTTACTTTGCCCAAATCCATCAGAGGAATAACTATGTATGGCAGTTATAGCCTTATAATACGTATTTCTTAAATAATTAAACTTGAAAATCAAAATGAATCCTTATCCATGGGCTGCAGAATGGATGTTGTGTTAGGTGTGAAAACAACATTCATCTTCTTGTTCATCTCCAACAGAGCTCTTGAGTGACCAAATGTATTATCAATGAGCAGTCATATTTTGAAAGAAATCTTTTTTTTCCCACAATATTTTTCGATAGTGAGCTTAAAATATTCAATAAACCATGTTGTAAACAGATGTGCTGACATCCAGTCTTTGTTGTTCCATTTATAGAGCACAGGCAGAGTAGATTTAGCATCATTCTTAAGGGATCTAGGATTTTTGGAATGGTAAATGAGCACAGGCTTCACCTTAAAGTCACCAGTTGCATTAGCCCCTAACAAGAGAGTCAGCCTGTCCTTTGAAGCTTTGAAGCCAGACACTGACCTCTCTAGCTACGAAAGTCCTGGATGGCATCTTCTTCCAAGATAAGGCTATTTCATCTATACTGAAAATCTGTTTTTTAGTGTAGCCACCTTCAACAATAATCTTAGTTCCATCTTCTGGATAACTTGTTGCAGCTTCTACATGGCACTTACTGCTTCACCTTGCACTTTGATGTTATGGAGACAGCTTCTTTCCTTAAACTACATAAACCAACCTCTGCTAGCTTCAAACCTTTCTTCTGCAGCTTCCTCAGCCCTCTCAGCCTTCACAGAATGGAAGAGAGTTAGGGCCTTGCTTTGGATGAGGCTTTCGCTTAAGGGAATGCTGTGGCTGGTTTGATCTTCTGTCCAGACCACTAGAATTTCTCCATATCAGCAATAAGGCTGTTTTGCTTTCTTATCGTTTGTGTGTTCACTGGGGTAGCACTTTTAATTTCCTTCAAGAACATTTCCTTTCCTTTCACAACTTGGCTAAACATTTGGCACAAGAGAAATAGTTTTCAACCTATCTCAGGTTCCGACATGCCTTCCTCACTAAGCTTAATCATTTTTAGCTTTTGATTTAAAGTGAGATATGTGTGACTTTTTCTTTCACGTGAACACTTAGAGACCATTGTAGGGTTTTGATTGGCCTGATTTCAATATAGTTGTGTCTTAGGGAATAGGGTAGTCCAAGGAGAGAGAGAGAGACAGGGGAATGGCCAGTCAGTAGAGGAGTCAGAACACATGCAACACTTACCGATTAAGTTTGCCACCTTATATGACACCCCAAAACATAAAGGTCACTGATCACAGATCACCATAACAGTTATACTAACAATGAAAAAGTTTGAAATATTTCAAGAATTGCCAAAATGTGACACAAAGACACAAAATAAGCACATGTTGTTGGAAAAATTGTGCCAATGGACTTGCTTAATACAGGGCTGCCACAAATCTTCAATTTGTAAAAAAAAAAAAAAAAAAATGTAGTATCTGCAAAGTGCAATAAAGCAAAGCACAGTGAAATAAGGTATGCCTGTATTTCTGTTGAGAAACTGAGAGTATATGTAAATCATTCTTGCAAGAGAATTTTCATCTAGAAGATGGAGAAAAACTTTGTTTTTGCACATTTCCCATCAATCGATGCTCTTGAAGGTTCTATATTGGTGATCTCCCAATGTGGATTTCATCATGCCAAAGAACACTTTGCAATGTTTTCACTGCAGACTGCCGCTCTCTCCTCCTTACTCTGAATTGAGGAGAGCTTATTAACATGGTTAGCTGAGAGGTAACTAAAGTAGCTTTATTCATCCCTCAACTTGTTTTCTCCGTTCTTTTGCTTCAGGTAACAGCCCAGACAAGCAAGGGAAAAGAGAGTAATGCCCTAATTAAAAAGATAAAGCTTGGCTTTTACTTTCTTTCCCACTAACAGCATTTTTCTCCATATTACACTGAGTATTTAATAGGAAAACCTGTCTTTTAGGAGTCACATAATCAGTCATTAAAAAGAATAGAAATGCTTTACAATGAGGCTTAGAGTTTTATTCCCAGCACTCCAAAGAGCATTAGCTTTCAAATTTACCATGCATGGGAATTGCTTGGGGTGCTTGTTTAAAATGTAGATTCCTAAGCCTCACCTATAATTAATCTGATTCAGTTTAGGTCTGGGGTGAGTCCCAGAATTCTGCATTTTAAACCATACTCCAGATAATTCTATTACATGTAATCTGAAAAATGAGGTTTCACTATATTGACTTTGAGAATCTAAGACAGGCTACCAAACCCAATCATTTTAAAAAGATAGCCTTAAATATGTTTAGCATTCATTCAGTCATTCATTGATTTATTTAACAAATAAGTATTGAGTGCCTATGTGTTCCAAGCACTAGGTAATAAGGATACCAGTATAGGAAGCTTCTGGACTCAAGTCTTACAATATATTTTAAAACAAAAACAGGAGCCAAGTTTCTGCTTCACTCCATGCCCTATGTCATGAGACCACTTTATATTGTTAATCCCATTACTTTTCATTGGGAAAGAGGTCCCTCAAACATCATGTTTTGGACAGAAGCACTGTCTAAATGACAGTGGAAGAGCTGCAAAGTCTTTTGCTTGTTTTTTGGTGGGAAATGATAAGGGTGTCTACACATCAGCAAATCACCCTTGCTACTTGGGGGGAATCCCTCAATATGTAAGCCTTGATGGAAGGCTTAACCAGTAGATGGTCATGAATGTGGAATTATCTGAGTCACTTAGTCAAGAAGCTTGTCTCATTAAATGGAAGAGATTTATAAGCACCAAGACCTGAACATGTCCTGAAGGCAAAAATCAGAAGCATGAGCCTCCTCTGAGGCTTGACTGGGGTAGGATCCACTTCTAAGCTCAGGATTTAATTCCTTGCTGTCTGTCAGACCCGAGAACCTCTGTTTCTTGATGGCTGTTGGCCAGAGGTCAGCCTCAGTTCCTTTCTGCATGGACCTCTCTACAGCACAGCTTACAACATGTGAGTTTGCTTCATCAAAGAGAGCAAAGGAGAGAATCAATAGAGAATTTCTGCTAGCAAGACAGAAGATATGATCTTAGGTTACATAACTTCAGAAGTGATATCCCATCATTCCTTTGGTTAGAAGCAAGTCACAGGTTCCAGCCCCCACTCAATGGGAGGGGATAACACAAGAGCCAGGATGCAGGGGTAACTGGGAGCCATCTTAGAGTCTGATCACAGAGAGACTAGCTGAGGATGGTGCCAGTGAGAACAGAGAGGAAATAATTAGGGACTGCAGAGGCAGTTTGAAGGAAGAACGGACCAGTTCTGGTATCTTGGAGATACAGAGCAGTTGAAGATGACACTTGGCCTTTGGCATTATGCTTATCTTTTACTCAGGTAATAATCTGGTTGTCTCTATGTATATTGCAATACAAATGTTCTGGCATAAATATTTTAAACTTTTCCAATTTCATTAAAAGCATTTAAAGGAATTATTTTGTGTGTTTAATTTCAAATCTTGAAGACAAACATATGATATATTAGAAAACCTATAAAATAGTCATCCTATCTTTATCCATTTTATTATTTATCAGGAATGACCCCGTGGATGGCTTACCAAACTAGAATTCTCTTTTTTTAAGTGTTGTGGTTATCTTTCCAGAGATTTTTGTTCAAATGCCAAATGAGCCCGTATTATAATCAGATTCTTACCTGTTTTCTCAGATGGAATGTTTTTCCTTTGCTTTTGGAGAAGATGTTAATTAACACATTAGGCATGTATTTGGTATATTTGGTTGCAAATATAAACAGCCTAATCTTCTGTTCATTAGAACCCTTTGTCTGAATCATTCCAGTGAGTAACAGAGTGCACCGAGAAATCACCAAAATGATTCAGTTGTCCTGAAAGTACTCCTTTTGTTTTTTTTCTGGGAAGAGTAATATATTTTGAATTACTCAAATTGTATTTTCATTTCATTACCATGGTAACTACTATGGCAACACTAGAAAGGATGGTCATGTTAATTACTTCACTGCACAAGAGATTCTGGCCAATTTTTTTGTGTGCTGAACTTAGCAGAGAAAGTTAACAGTATCCACAGGAACTAAATATCGTTGGAGATTTTGTACTTTGGGGTTCTACACTGATGTTAAAGGAACACCAGTGAGGATGCTGAGGTACACTGAGATAGCTGGGCTCGGTTTTCCCCTTTGGCTTTCTTTCCCTTTCCTCTCATCATTCAGGTTTATCCTTAACTGGAATGCAGAAAAGGATAGCCAGTTTTCAAGGGCCTGCTATGAGCTAGGTGCTCTCTCTCTATGATTTGATTAATTTTTCCCAATAAATCTATGGGATAAGTACTATTGATTTGCCTGTGGACAAATAAAATTTCTGTTGAGAAAGCAGAAGTATAGAGAAATTAAGTTCATTCAGTCATTCAGCTAACAAATAACTATTGACTATTTTCATTAAGCAGTATGGACCAAACTTTACAATAGAATGAGTGAAGCTGAGATTTAAAACAAAGTTCATCTGATTCCTGAGCCCATACTTCTTCTACTGTATCATTTTGCCTCCAAGCAACATTTAGTCGTAGTCTGTCTTTACACTCGGAGGTCTTGCCTGAC